>JAOVVI020005244.1:4468-16706 GCA_028571085.2 Nepenthes alata
TTGCTGGAATTTCTTTACTTTTCTCAACTCATCCTCCATGTAAAAGGGCACAAAACGGGACAACTTAGGGAATCTTGCACCATATTCAATCACTGTCATACTTCCTTGTCTCAGCCGCATGAACTCTTTCTCCTTTTGATCTTGGAGACTGGACGGGAAATATTTTTTCATGAAAGCATCCTTAAACATCTTCCATGTAATTGTATGTCGGGAACGCCTAACGCCCTCTTCTTCATGCTCCATCAACTATCAGCCTCGCCCTCCAGCTTGTACACCGCGAAGGTAACTTTCTCCTGATCAGTGCACCGAATCACAGTAAAACTTTTCTTCATCCTTTTATGTCAAATATTTGCTTTTGTCGGATCAGGCTTTCCCAAACATCCTAGTGCTCGTTCCGCTGTAAATCTATCACATATCATCAGAGCAAGGTTTACCAAAGCTAGCTCAGGTGCACGGACCTGACCCATATGTCTTTGCTCCACAGATTCCACCACATTTGTCATCCTCTAATAGATCCACATAAGCAGCCTCTCTATTATGGGGAGTACTAGCACCACCATGATCATTTCTTCAATTTCTCCTACTAACCATCTTAGATCCTATAACCAAAGGTAAGCACAACATTATAACCTCAAGAAATCAAGCTAAGGGAAGAAGTTATTAGTAGTTTAAAGAAATTCAAACCTAGCCTAAGGATCAACTTCCTAAGAATCCTAATTGCCTCAGCTACCCCGACCTATTCCTACAGAAATTTAAGCTTATGCTTCCACTTTTCAATCGATCAATTCCTAAGGTATCTCATTTTTCTGATACCAATTGTGACGGAAATTTTTCATCATTACAGAACACAGAAACCTAAGCCCAATTACAACCTAAACTTTTACAGGAAAACGGACAGAGTCTCCCCCAAAATTAGGCAAAATGGAAATACAAATTCTGATTATGACTTATAAACATACAAAATAATATCATCATAATATCCATCAACCAAAATTCTCATTTAAGGCAAAGGATCACAGACGCCGTATAATTTTCTACGGCTTACATTTCATATTTTCTATCCACTATATTAATAGTTCGGAATAGAGATGCCATCTAGGACATGTATAGTCTCCAGAAAACATATAGCGAAAGTAGAACTATAAACCTGCGGAAGTATAAATTTCTGTTTCATCACATACATCGCATACATTTCGTACACTGAATCCATATCCACAAAATCCATACACAAAATCCATATATCAAAAATCAGGTATTTACATCCAATTGTTTCTTTTCAAGGTTCTCTAAAATAACTTCAAGTCTTCTGAGAGTCTTCAAGCAAGGCATTAACTCACTCTTTCTCATTCGAAACTAGCTCTACCATCTCATCTAGAGCAAAAAATAGTAAAACAGTGAGCCAAAATCTAGTAAGATACATGCAAACATGCAGTAAAATTTTCATGCAGAACATAATGCTTCCGTGCAGAACATAAGTGCAGATAAATAGTAACATGTGAATATTCAATCATGGTAGTAGCAAAAAAGTGAACGCAAACAGAGAAAGCATAAATCAGTAAAATTAGGCTTCAAAAAAACACAAATTTGTAAACATAAATCAGAAGTCAGAAATTGATAAAAATCTATGAATTATAGGAACTTTCCATTTCTATCAGTAAAGGACCCAACCAGTAGACCCTACTAGTAAAGAGGATGAATAATCGAGGATAGATTGTGTTCACTCCACACAATCCAAGGCCAGTAACAGTTGTCCCTTCTCGTGGGATATCCCTACTCGCGGGATTCAGTACAGTAATGCTGGCCAGTAACAGTAACTACCCTCTAGGTTCACGGCCTGAGGAAGGACGGAAGATTTTTCCCCATTCTTTTCTCTTCCCTCTCCTTCCTCCCTTCTCTCCTTCGGTTCTGTCATCGGGCTGCTGAAACCAAACTCCAAATCCCATTCAAAATGAAGGAAAAAGGAGGTCACGTGCGGAACACATGACTTGCGCTCGAATCCCATTTTCTTCCCATTTGCTCCCTTTTTGCTTCGGTACCAAAAGTATCACTATATTTTTGCCTTAGCATGATTTTCATCCACATAATTATTCCATAATTATCATATTTTTGGATCGGGATCTCATACTAGCGATGCTTGCTTGGAAACTGTTATTGTATGCAAACTTAGTCAACATCAGGTGGTCAACCCAATTCCCTCTCATCGCTATCACCGAGGCTCTAAGCATATTCTCTAATATCTTAATCGTCCGCTCAAACTGTCTGTTGGTTTGAACGTGATACGCTGTACTAAATTTCAGGTTCATCCCTAGTTCCTGGTGCAAACTCTCCCAAAACTTAGAGATGAAACGTAGATCACGATCGGACATAATAGAAACTGGCACACCATGTAGTCCAATAATCTCGTTAATGTACAACTGCGCCTGGCAATCATGGGAGTATGTCATGTGACGGAATAGTCTCCTTTTTTTGTATTCTGCCAGTGACCTCCCGATACTGACACCAAGGTTTTGGTGATCTGGTCCGGGCCGGTTGTGCCTTCTAATCACAGGATCACAGATGCCGTCTAGGACCCATACACGATATCCATAAAATATGTAACGGAAGCCAATCAATTAACCTGCCAAAATATTTACATTCATACCCGTAAAACTCATTTATGCATACATAGTCATAAAAGTCAAATTACAAAAAGGCATATATTTCAACCGGATCATTACAATAAAATTATTTCTTCCGAGTAACTCAAAAATGTGCTTCCAAGTCCTTAGGATCATACAGACGGAGCTCTAGTCACTCCATCTCGTCAGGCATGAGCTCTATAGTTTCATCTGGATGTGGGAAAAATAGAAAACAATGAGCCGAAACTCAATGAGGTACATGCAGATCTTCCGTAAAGCGTTTATGATGTAGGGCGGATATAGATTCATATGCAGCATGAATATTATAAAACAACAGTTGACCGGATCATGGAAAATACATAATGCAAAGAAGTTAGGGAAGCCGGAGTAGTTAAATTCTAGAAATTGGGATAGAAAACAGAGTCGGTCTTATAAACTTTCTCTTCTCTTTTATTTTTATCGACAAGGGACATCGCTAGCAGAGGGGGCAATAATCAAGGATAGATTGTGCACATCTCCTCACAATCATGGCAATACCTCATTGTACTAACCCCCAAGGACGGCTCTCACTTCCTCCTTGTACAAAGCCCCGAGGACGGCTCTTATTTCCTCCTTGTACAAAGCCCCGATGACGACTCTCATTTCCTCTTTGTACAAAGCCCCGAGGAAGGCTCCCTTTCGTTATCCTCGATTACCACTATAATGTTCTAAGGCATGCCGAAGAACTTTATCTCCCAGTACAAAGGTCCGATCTTATTTATCTTGTCATAAGGCTGGTTCACTTCTTCTTTAGTTCACATTTCAGATGGGCACAAAGCTTTCAAATTTATTTTTTTCTTATTCCGATCAAGTATAACGACTTTCAGTTGACATGAAGTCGGTTTCAAATCCATAAATCTCATTCCGGTTAATAATTATTTATTATGACTCAAAGCTGATTTACTTCTTTATTTTTATACAACTCGAGTAAAATCATAAGTTGAGTAGAAAATGGAAGGCAGAAAGCAGCAAGCATGAATTAACCATGAAATTAAAATTATATTTTTAGTCCGATCGTAAAGTAAGCATGACATCGGAGATATAGCTTATCAAGCAGTAATTAAAATGAAAAGTATACTATGTGCTGAAGCATTTAAATCTGAAGAGAACACTTGCAATTTTCTTAAAGTCGGGACTTGAAAATAGAAGTAAAATCTGAGTTTAAAAAGGAAAGGTACACTTATCTGACTGTTGACCGCCCACTCCGACTAACTTGAAGCTTTTTCTCGTTCTTTACTCCTTACCCTCCTTCCTCGCCAGGAATTTCACACATGTCCCTCAATTGGAGTTTAGTATATAAAGAGGAGGGATTAGGTGGAGTAAGTGGGGTGGGTTACCTACTTGGTACTTCCCTTTAGGGGTTAGGTGGGAGTGAGTAGGGTGAGTTACCTACTTGGTACTTTCATCTAGAAGGTCAACGAGGTAGTTCACTTGCTCTGATTTGATTTGGTTCTAGTTGGGATCTAACCATCTAAACAAAGTTGGCCCTTGTCTTTAGTTTGCCCTTAATTTATCGTGGTCAATATTTCTGAATTCGGTAGTCAATTCTAACTAGTCGACATTTTCTTCAAAGTCGGGCAACATTTGTATTGGTCAACTTTTTTTGTCAACGCTTCTTACTCTAATTCGGCCAACTTTTACTCAAAGCTAGCCAACGTTTCTTTTCTTTTATTTAAAGTCGGTCAACATTTCTAAAAACTGGTCAACCCTTTGGTCAACCTTCCGGTCAACATTTTGACGTCGGTCAACGTCTTGACACCGGTCAACATTTTATCGCCGGTCAATGTCATGACGCCGGTCAATATTTTTATTACCGTTAGTTTTGGTCTTCCAGTGGTGTGACGCCACTCCGGTTAAAGTCGAATTCAAAACACTCCGGTTTTTAAGTAGCAATATTTTACTTTGATTTTAATCTTCTTTGATTTTGGGATTTCACACGTCATCCGAATGGCTAAGAAATGAACCGACTTCGTTAGCCGATCCATGATGACCGAAATAGCATCGTGATTCTTTTGGGTCCTAGGCAAGCCCAAAACAAAAACCATAGAAATATCTTCCCATTTCCAGCTCGGAATGGGCAAAGGTTGTAACAGACCCATGGACTTCCTCCTCTCAACCTTCAACTTCTGAGATCTTAATATCAAAACCTAGAAATTATGGAGTGATTAAGTTGATGATGATTATGATTAAACTTAAAAACAAGAGATAAATTTGATATCGAATGAAAAAGGAGCAAAAAGGAGCAACTTCTGAGATCACCGATGCTCGAGCGTCGGTGAGGCGCAATTTTACGAACACAGCCACCTGATGGCAGCACGAGGTGAGACGGAAGCGGTGCAAGCTACAAGGGTGGCAGTCAACGGGCGCTTGAGCGCCAACCCAGGAGCCACTTTGTGAGAGGGAGCGCTCGAGGACCGCTCGAGCGCAGGTCCTCAGGTGAGTCACGTGACCCTTCTTTCCTCTAGTTTTAAAAGTGGGAGTTAGGGATTTGGGAGGCAGAACACACGACGACAGCGAAGAGGAAGGATGAAGAAAAGGAAGGAGAAGAAAAAGGGGAGAAATCTTTTGATCCACTCCAATCAGAGTAAGGATAACGATAGATCGGGTTCAGGCAAGTATATTACAGACGTTATTTATTATTTTTATAACATTTTAATATCTCAGATATTATGTTTATGCTCTAAATGCTTGTTTATGCATGTTTCATGTAAATAATGCATGTTTTTGTAAACTGTTCTAATAGATTTCATGTTTACCTGCATGTATGACAATATATATCCCCGATTCATTTGTAAATCTATATTCGGTGTCCTTTTTACGTCCGAAAGTATAATCACAAAAATGATGGGATTTGTGGTTTTAATCCATAAATTTGACGAGTAAATGTTAATTTGTGAAAGAGTATTGCTCTTGTTATGATTTGTGTAAGAATTCTGAAGCATTCTGAAGGAAGATTTGTGTAATTCTGATTAACTTTCTGATGTTCGATTAGTTATAAGTTGAGAAATAAGAAGAAAAGTATTTTTGATTTTGTAAATTAGGACCCAAGACAGAAATACAGTCAGGTTAGGTTTTTCGGCATGCCTTAGAACGTTATGGTGGTAATCGAGAATAACTCTGTCCATATAGTTATACATGGTTCGCCCTTCCTCTGGGAATTTGTTTTAGAGGGTAGAATTCAGATGATCCGCCATCTTTTGGGAGGTATTAGTACATAATCCACCATCCTTTGGGAGGTATTAGTATATAATCCCACGAGAAGGGATACTTGTTGCTACCCTTGAATTGTGTGGACTAAACACAATATATCCTTGATTATTCTTTCCCTTAGCTAGTAGGGTCTACTAGTGTAGTCATCTTGATAGTGAAAAGGAATTTTCAAGAATTTATAGACTTTGATTTTTGTTTTTGATTTTTGAGACTCATTATATTGTTTTATGATTTCTAAAGCGTGATGATATTGATTTATGTTTTCTCATGTTCCATGTACCCCTCTGTTCCTACATATTTCTGTGATTTTGGTTTATCTGTATGCATGTTCCGCCTAAAAGGAATTTCTAGAAATTACAAGTTTAATTCTGCCTTCGATTTCTTATGCTTGTCATGTTGGTTTCTGGCTTCCGAAGCTTGATTTTACCGACTTTTGCTTTTTCTATTTTCATGCACCTTTCTGCTACTGCCATGATTTAATATTTTCACGTTAATGTTCATCTGTACCTATATTCTGCATGAAAGCATTATGTTCCGCATGTTTTGGTACCTTATTGGGTTTCGACTCACTGTTTTGTTTCCCTCCTCCAGATGATACAGTAGAGCAAGTGTTTGACAAGATGGAATATTAAAGTCTAGCCTAGAGACTTTGGAAGACGTTAAATCCATTTTCAGGATCTTAAGAAGACTAGCTTGAACGTAATTGCCTAATTTTATATATGGATTTTTGTATATGGATCTTGTAAATGAAACGTATGTTATGCATATGATGAAACAGAAAATTATGTTTCTGCAGGTATATAGTTCAGCTTCCACTATATATTTTCTGGATTTTATATAGGTTATAGATAACATCTCTATTTTGAACTGTTAATATAGTGGATAGGAAATGTGAAATGTATGTCGTTGGGAATTATACGGTGTTTGTGATCCTGTGTCTATAATGAGAGTACCTGTTAATGGATATTATGATGTTATTCTGTATATTTATAGGTTATAAGTAGGATTTGTATTTCTGTTTAGCCCAATTTTAGGAAAAACTCTATTCGTTTTCCCTTAGAACTTTAGGTTATTAATTAAGCTTTGGTTTTTGTTTTCTGTAATTATGAAAATTTCTGAGGACAAAAAAAAATATGTTCCATCACACAACTACTAACAAATAAGACATCAACCAACAAATGCAACAATCTCCCTCCGCATATTTCTCCACTAGGACGTTTTCCTCAAATCCTGATACATCTTATTTATGCCAGGGTGAATTGTGTACATGGTTTTGTGAGCCTCCTTCATGATTTCGTCCTTCAGATCCTTGTTATGATGTTCACACAAACGGTCCTGAAAACGCAAGACCCCATTAGCACAGACACAAAAATCTCTCTAGGAGTCTCGAGTCAGGTCTCCAATAATGCCCATAAAAATGAGTCGCTTGCCTACCCTTCTTTTATCCTCTGAAGGATCTTAGGTTGCACATGTAAAAAGGACAATATTATCCGATTGTCTTTGAAATAGCGTAAGATATTGCAAAGCTTCAAACAATCCAACATCTCCATCTGTTTAACCTACAATCTTACTATAAGACTAGTCCGACGACTTAAGGCATCCACAACTACATTTGCCTTCCCAGGTTGATAGTGGATCTCACAGTCATAGTCTTTAAGAAACTCGATCCACCTCCGCTGCCTCATATTTAGCTCTTTTTGTAAAAATAAGTACTTGAGGCTTTTGTGATTAGAATACACAAGGAACTTATCGCCATATAAGTAATGCCTCCAAATTTTTAACGTGAACACCACAGCAACTAACTCTAAATCATGGGTCTGGTAGTTTTCTCATAGATCTTCAATTACCGAGACCCATAAGCTACCACTTTCCCCTTTTGCATCAAAACACATCTGAGGCCAAACTTAGAGGCATCATAGTACACCTTGAAACGACCCGAGCCGTTAGGGATGGTCAAGATCGGTGCCGAAGTCAAACAATCCTTCAGCTTCTAGAAGCTTTGGTCGCACTCCCTGGTCCAATCAAAACTTATTTCCTTCTTCATCAAACGGGTAAGAGGTAAGGTGATCCGAGAGACGTTCTCCACAAAACGACGACAATAACCAGCCATCCCCAAAAAGCAACAGACCTTTGACACAGTCGTGGGTCGACTCCAACTATTCACCGCTTTAAGTTTCTTTGGGGCCATCGAGACGCCTCCATTAGAGATGACGTGGCCCAGGAACACTACCTCATTGAGCCAAAACTCGCACTTCTTTAATTTTGCAAATAACTGATGCTCCCGAAGGGTCTGAAGCACGATCCTCAAATACCCCTCATGCTCGGCATGACTATTGGAATAAATCAAGATGTCATCGATGAAGACCACGACAAATTTATCCAAGTACGTCTGGAAGACTCGGTTCATCACATCCATAAACACGGCTGGTACATTAGTCAATCCGAATGGCATCACAAGGAACAAGTAATAACCATACCTCGTTCGGAATGCTGTCTTTGCCATGTCCTCCTGTTTGATACGAAGTTGATGATATCCCGACTGAAGATCGATCTTAGATAACACACGGGTCCCCTGCAACTGATCAAAGAGAACATCAATCCATGGTAATGGATACTTGTTCTTGATCGTGATCTTATTCAGCTCCCAATAGTCTATACACAGCCTTAAGGTCCCATCCTTCTTTTTCACGAATAGGACTAGAGTACCCCACGGTGAAACACTGGGTGTAATAAAGCCCAATTCTGGAAGGTCCTGCAGTTGCTGCTTCAATTCCTTTAACTCGGCAGGAGTCATACGATATGGGATCCTTGAGATACGTGCCGATCTCGGCACAAGGTCAATCCCAAACTCAATCTCTCGGTGAGGTGGCAAGGTAGACAACTTACTAGGGATCACATCCTCGAACTCACGTACAACTAGAATTTCCCTAGCCGACAGCTCGCAGCTCTCCTCCACACTAGTATAAGTATGAGATCCCGATCCCAAAATATTATAATTATGGATTAATTATGTGGATGAAAATTATGTTTAGGTTTAAGAATATGGAAAAAATTAGTACCGAAGCAAAATGAGGCAAAATAGGCCAAGGGAGCACAAGGCACTACTGCTCGAGCGCCCCTTGAGCACAAAAATGTAAAGGTTGTGCTTGAGGGTGCGCCCGAGGCGAGGCGGGAACGATCCCAACTACGAGCAAACCGCTCGAGTGCAATTTAACGAGAGCGGGAGCTCAAGCACCGCTCGATCGGCGCTCGAGCTATGGTCACATGGACCCACACGTGACTTCTTCCTTTCATATTTTTAAAGGGATTTGGGGCTTGGGGCCTCATTTTTCACAGCAACACCAAGAGCAGAATGAGAGGAGAAGAGGAGAGGAAGGAGAGGGAAGAGAAAAGGAAGGGAAAAATCTACCGGCTAGTCCCAATCAGAGTAAGGGTAACTGTAGATCGAGCTCATGCAAGTGTATTTCGAACATTATTTACTATTTTTACAGTATTTTAATATCTCAAAAATAGTATTTATAATTTAAATAAATGGTTCTACATGTTTACTATAAATAATGCCTATTTCTCCTGATTAATCGGATAAATTTTGTATTTACTAGTATATATACTGCTAAATATACCTTCAATTTCATATAAATACATGTGTTTGGTGTTCATTTATCGTCAGGAAGTTTTGGCAAAACCCTAAGTAGGAAAATGAAGGAATTTATCTATTTTAATCCAAAATTTCTATTATGTAAAAGTTAATCTGTAACGAGATACTATCCATGATGTGATTTATGTCTGAAAAATTTATACTAATTTATACTATTAATTTTTTTGTGAATTTTTGAAGCTAAATTGATGGGTTAACAGTGATATTTCTAATTGAATTCTAAAACTTGATTAGATATAAGTTAAGAAAAATATTTCTGATACTATTAATTAGGACCTGGGACTGATATACAGTCAGGTTAGATGCTCCGGCATGCCTTATAATGTTATGGTGGTAATCGAGGATAACCACGTCCATAGAGTTATATGTGGTCCACCATTCCTCAGGGCTTCAACTTAGGGGGTAGTTACTGTGACGTCCCACATCCTTATCCTCATTATTATTATTATTATTATTATTATTATTATTTCTTTGTTATTGTATACAGGATCCTAATATTAGCCAAGATTACAGGATCCTAATATTAGCCAAGATTATAATAGCTCTAATATCACGCCATCCAAGTATGATATTAGTCAAAATTAAGGAAGATGCTTACTAAACATTTATAAGTCATTTCAAATTTGGTGGAAGCATATATATATATTTACCAAATGACTGAAGTAATGCTAAGATGATCAAACCAGAATATATCATTCAGGTCTAATATACAATATTTTACATTCTTCCAAAATTACAAAAAATTGTTGGCAACTTTTAAACTTTTCCTCCTACTCTTGCTCGTCCTTCATCAATTCCTGTGACACATCTGAAGGGAAGTAAAACAACAAGAGAGTGAGCCAAATACTCAACAATGTACATGTCATGCAAGGATATGCACTTTTATACAGAATGTACATTAATATATAAAAATAGGATCGGATACATGAAATGTAATGTATTTTCATTTCTTTCTTTAAATGCAATGTATTTTCATTTCTTTCTTTACTTAACTTTTACTGAATCTCATTTCATGACTTACTAAGCTTTATTTATTTATCATTACCTTGAGGGACCAGGGTTTGTAGACCTTACCAGCTAATGGAGCGGATATTCGAAGAAAGGATTATGTTATCCCACACAATCTAAGGCATATATCCTGATGACAAGATGGATTGTGCTTACTTCCACAATCGTAGATTTATCCTCCTTTTGCACCCCAAGGTGGGCGGTACTACCTACAATCCCGATAGATGGGCCCAAAATAGAACGGAATGAAAACAATTCTTTAATTTTTTACTATAATATCTTAAGGTATGTCAGCGAATATCACCCTCTAAAAAAGGTCCTTAGTCTAGTTTTCCTTTATAAAGTTTAAAGAGAACTTTTACAACTGAACTGAACTTAATTGAACTCATATTTTTGTTGAGTTCCCACAAAAAATTTCATGAACATAACTGAACATAACATTATAGATAATATGCAATATAGAACAATACATAAGTCTTGAGTATGCAGAAAATAGTATGTTGAACTTTCTTTTCGTACTTAGTGTATTTTAATCTACTTGGTTGTAGATTTATTACCCGGAACCTAAATAATTCCATTTTAGTACCCAAATATATTAGTGAGTCAACCTGGGGTTAGTCTTAATCCGGTTTGACATTTTATTCAAAAGTCAAAAATGTTTCGATTCGCGTGAACAGGTTCGGTTATGGTTCGGGGTCTGGTTTACTATTTATTTTGGGTCCAAATTTTTCAGTCAACATCCCACTATCCTCTTGGTTTAATTGAGTACCTGTTTGGTCAATTTATTTTCTAAATTGGGCCTGGTTCAACCCCTTTTTAGAAATTGCCAAAATCTGTCCTTAGGAGTTCGGCCGGTTCAGACTAATTTAAGGATACGGTTCATTGGTCCATCCTAACCGTTTTCATGAGTTGATTTTACACAATCTTAATAAAGGTCTCCGCTAGTTGGTGACCTAATTTGGGCCGGTTTGGTGGTTGGATGGTGGCCGGTTCAGCCTGATATCCCCAAACTGCCAGTTTTGGCTTCAGTATAGATGCCAGGGACAGTTCTTTTTCTCTTAATTTTATGATTAATCCGACGCAAATTTTTGACCTGTTTGGGAAGTTCTATTATATCCAAGAGACTTATCTTCAGGAAATAATTTTGTTTATGGTCTATTCAAGTCAAGTTTTAGGCCGGTTTGGGTCATTTTATAAAAATAGATTCTACATCAGTACCAGTTGAAACAGACAACTTCTTGCTGCGTTTAGAGGATCTGATTCATAGCATATTAAGGTTTACTTTTTATGGGGTGATTCTCAAATATCACAACAAGGATCGTAACTAAATATGGGCACCGGTTCAGCCCATTTGGGGTCCGGTTTGGATCCGGTTCAGGGGCTACATTCCAACTGCTCCCTGATGCAGTTCAGCAAGACCACTTGTTGTTCCTAGGTCCGGTTCATCATCCGGACGGGATTTTCTTGCACCGCCGACTCACATGGTGATGGCTTACCCATATTACTTATGAATTGGGTCGGGGTGGATTTCGGGTCAGCCCGTTTTGCACCCTGTTTGGCAAAATTTTAGATTCTCAATTTTCTGCAATAGTAGAACCAGTAAGCTGATTCTATAGGTGATTTGGGGGTCAATTTTGAACCAGTTCTTGAACGGTTCAGGGGTCCAATGTTTTTTCACATTTACATCATCAACTTGTGATATTTA
>JAOVVI020005245.1:1649-16705 GCA_028571085.2 Nepenthes alata
GGGGGGGCAGGAACCAGAAACGAAAATATAAAACGTCTTGAATTAAAGGGTATACCTGGATTCCTGAGATGGTAAAATATGGTATTTCAAACTTTACGCGGATAGGTGCTTTTCTTTCAGGAACTGCTTCTTCGGCTCTGATACTGGGTAGACTAAACTCTGCCCTCAGCATGTATTCCTAAACATTTTATATTTGGAAACAATTCATGAAAATTCATGACGGCAGAGAACAAACTTGAGATGCCTTTGTAATATATCTTAATTAAAAGTGCACTCTGATTCCATTCTTGGCTAATTGGACAAATATTAATTGCACACCTTCCCACCAGGAAAAGATTTTATCTTCCAGACAAGCGCATCCTTTTCAGGTGCGTATGAAGCTGAACCCAGTGATGTGCGAATATTTGGATTAGTAGCATCAGATGGCACTGGCAGCTCAATGTCAACATTTGTTGCAGTGCTGAACAATAAAGTCAAGCCACGACAAAGAAAGTTCTAAGCAAAAGTTACCAAGAAATAGAGAAATTAGAGACATTATTCACCATTAAATCACAGTATTAGAATTATACCTTCGCTCTTTAAACTGGCTTCGAGCTTTTACCATGATCTCAATCCGACTTCTTGAATGCCTTTCAGTTTGAGCTTCTACCCAAATCAGAGGCTTCACCTAATGCAAATATGGCATTCTTTACTAAATGTTGAAAGATGGCAGCCAAAATTGCTGAAAAAGAAACTGGAGGAGAAAACAATATCTGAACCTGAGTACTGAGTCTATAGGTCATGAGATCAAAGGAACCATCAGGAGGTATGAAGGATATAGTCCTATCATTTTCAAAGCGAGCTAAACGCACACACCTAGCCAATAAAGGGGGAAAGGAGCATTTATTTTGTCATGTAGCAGCAAGAATAAAACTGATAATGTCAAACTTATGATAGGATTCACACATCAAAGAGTGAATAATGGATGAATGGAATATATACATACTGATGAAATTTTATATCATCTAGATCAATAGCCTTTCCCTTTGTAGCTCGACCTTGCGCCTCTAGTAGCACCCTATCATTCAAGCCTAGCTTACACTCAGGCATACCACTGCAGCAAATAACAGATCAAACGCATCTCAAGCTTCTAGCTATCACGTTTTCAGCAAGAAATAAAGGAAGTAGGAAGTCAAACATGATATTATGGACTTCAGCAAATGGCGTGACATGAATTGAAGGGGGCAAGCTCATCCTAAAAAATAATTGTTGCTCTTTGAAGAATACTTTTTAAGTTTTTTTGGACAGGAAAGGGGAAAGGAGAGAGTAAATAAATCAGACATTCTACATTCGTGCTCAGAAGTTCAGTAACCAAATCTAAAAAAAGCATTCTTCTTAGTTTGATGAACTTGAATCTCTGTCCTTTATTAGAAGTTCAGTAGAGCTCCAACTATGAAGGTTAACAAGCTATGTTGTATCCCACTTTTACACTCCTTAGTTATTCAGGCTATTTTTCTTTTTTTTCCTTTTTTCTTCTTTTCTGGGAGTTTGGGTTGTCAAGCTTTATTTCTGCCAATATGTACAAGCTCAGGAGTTTGGAGGATTTTCTCATGCATTTGACATCGGGATTGGAATGAATAGAATTATGCAGAATTAGTTTCATTAACTGATCTGAACAGCCATTTTAAGCTCAAGCGGTATTACTCTTGTAACCACACTACCAATCCCAAGGAAATGACGCCGTGTGAAAGGACAGATGTACACTCGCCATAAAGTCACCCCTTCACTGCATGACAACATTACACAACATATAAAGCAACCCGAGAATAAAATAAAAGGATCTTTTTTTCGTTTGGTAGACAGAAAAATTGATTTTGAGGACCTTCAGAAAATAAAATTACCAACATTTTAGACATTTTTTTTCTGTTAAACTCAAGCAAGCTCTTAAAAGAGGATCCACTTCCAAAAACTAGAAGATCAGTACTTCAGGGAAGCAGAATAGCATCACTTTTCAAAAGAGATACTCTCACCTTGTTATAGAGACAAATTCGAAGAAGCTTAGAAACATGTATTCCAAAATGTTATTCTTTACACTGAGTTGATTCAAGTCAAAATAGAAAGAGCTTGACAGAGAATAAGTGCAGGTAGGGAAAGAATGGAGATGAGGTGAAAGAAGAGATATACAGAAAGGATGATCCAGAGAGAAAAAGAAACACAAATTTATTAATCAAGGAATTTCTACCAAATGAACTTGTTCTTTCATCCAGACAATGGATTAACCCAGTAATACTGGAGGGAAATAAGATTATTTGCACCTAATAACAACCATCTCCAACAATTCCTTGAAGTCATTAATTATTAACTAACTTTATAACAGCTTAACAGCTAAAATTCAGCTCAGTTACTCTTCCTATTACTGATTCCTTTTATTTTTCCTGAGTCATTACAGTTACATGATATGCTAGATTTACACTGATTCCATATATGGAAAAAAAAATGAGCTAGACAACTTATTTCATCTGAAAAGCAGGATAAAGGGAATGAAAAAAGATAATTCATATTGCTACTGCGAGAGGTTACTCGTTGCACCTCAAATATGTTCTCATCTTTAATGCCCCAACAACATCTGATCTAACTATTTGCCCATTGCTGTTGACAAGTATGTTAACACTCTCTACAACATCCAAGAATACCTGAAAAAGGGGGAAAAGTTTTCATCATTCATCAACTCAGTGCGCCAACACAAGCTTTAGTTATATGACTCACTTCATTCTTTTTGTAAGATATCCCTTCACTTCGCCAAGATACTGCGTTGGTCACAGCCATTGGAGGCCTCTGTGTTACCTCCATCCTATAAGCATCGGTTTTGATGAATTCACTAAGAATCTTTGCTTCGGTAAACTGGGGATAACCAAAGTCCATTATTTCATCAAGTAATTCGTACTGCAAAACAGATACCATATCAGCATGGATATATTTGATTTTCCATCATTTTTATCAGCAAATAATAGAATATTTATATAGTGTCTAAACAAGATCTAAAACCACCTCTTACCACCACTACAAAATTATCTCTGAGGGATTCCTCCTCTAGTTCTTCAAAATAATGCTTAAAAACCTGCAGACACGACAAAAATCCCAATCATTCATCAGGGAGAAAATAACTGCCAATCCATGACACAGTCTGAAAGATTAGAAAGTTAAGAAAGCAAAATAAAATGGACAACATAAATTCATTCACCCTATAATGAATAACATAGTGATTGCCAGTGGAGCTTACATCAATGACTCGGTGTAGAAACAGAAGAAGACTAGCAGCATTGCAGTTCTGCCTGGAGGCTGTCATCAAGTAGACATTGTTGTGTTGTACAAACATGTACGTAATCCCATCATCATACACCACCGGATCTTGAGACTGTGGATCACCCTGAGAAAAAAAGAATAACATAGACATTAAGGATCAATGAATCCCACACACAATGCCAAATGAACAGCATAAATAAATCATAGCTATAAAGAGATTCACTTGACTTATGAATTGTGAGTCAAGAACCCCTGTTGACCGAACTGATCAGGGGAAAAGCCAAAGGATTGAATCACACATCATTCCATACTTGGCATAATCTTACAACACGGTGTCCAAGAAGCAAATGGCTGGAGGTGAAACATCACAAAATCATCCTAATCATTTTGCACTTGAATTAGTATATTACATACACATGCAAGTACTCGAAAGGAGAGATGAAGAACAGCAAACCCTAGTAAAGTTTAGAAAGCATTTCGGAGTACAAATTGGTCACAAAGATGAAATCTATTTCTTACCAGCTTAAATAAGTAAAGGGTGACAGTTCATGCATGCATGTATTTACATTTTGCCAGATAGCCAGTCCGTCCTTTTTATTAAAAAAACAATTAAGCTTAGATTCATCTAAATCAACAAATTCGAAACCACCTTTGCAAAAGTCAAAGTTAAATACAATTTTCTATTTTAAAGGTGGAAAATGTTTTTTTTTTTTTTTACATTGTCTTTTATAAATATTGTTTGAGTTAGATGCATGTAAGTTTAATTTTGGGGGGAAAAACACAACATATTATGGACAGATTGTCTCATGGCAGTAAATATAGCACTGCTCTTAATTTATTGAGGGCTATTGGGAACCACGTTGGGGAATCAGACAGAGAAAAGAGTAGGCAAACAAGAGATCTCCTCAATAGCTTAAAAGACGTTTATAAAATGGCATGAATGAGCAACTTAGCTAAATGCAAACCGTAATTCCTTCAAGAAACTGAACGCAACGGTTAATCCTGAATGAAACTACCCCAATTGATGCAAAATCAACCAAAATTTACTCGCAATTCACATGGAATATCGCAAAAATTCATGAACAATAGTTAGGGCATTCTTATATTGTCCACAAATAAACCAGAATTAAACTTTAGTGAGCGGTACATACAGATCGCTCGTTTTTGAAATGAAAATAAAAAAAGGCAATGGACAAAACTCGGCGAACTTAAATTCTGTTAAAAGAGTGATCTAAATGATATTGTCTTAGTAATGTAAGTTAGTTGGTACCATAAGAATTATCAGAAATATTAACAGCAGTGACTAGCTAGATAGCCAGCAACCTAATTACATATCTAAAGAAATTAGTAACCACGACACAATCAAATCTCGGAAGTGATTGTCTAATAGCAATGAATCATTCATAAAAAAATACCCAAAACAGCCGAAATTGAAACTACAATAGCCTCACAAGCTACAAATAAAGAGAGGAACCTCTTTTTCAATGAGTTTGGTGAAAAAGCGCTCGGCCTGAGCAGCAGAGACATCGCCACGGTAATCCCGCCATATCAACACACGGCCTTTGATGTCCAGAAGGAACAGCGCCGACGCCGCTCCTGACATCTCTCTTCGTGAATTTTAATTCAAAATTTCGCAGTACGATAAAGTCCTCTCCCTACCGATTGCTAAAATACTGTATGCAATTGCGCAGTTCATAAGATCAAAGCAGCACAGTGATGTGAGATCTGGAAATCGACGGAAAAATAAAAGATCGGAGACGCTAAATACTCGTCCTCCTGCTCCGAAGAATTTGAAGCCGATTCATCAGAACTCTTCTTTGGTGTACGCACGAGCTAATTGGGAAGGACTTTGATCTGCCCTTTTCTCTGGGGGTTTTTTTTTTTTTTTATTGGGAATTCGCCGTTAAATTCAGAATTAAAATTAAACCTCTGATTTATATTTAATTTTTTTAAAATTAAAAAATAATATAAAATATTTTTTAAAAATAAAATTTAAATTTATCTATTAACTAAATATATCAAAAATAGAATAAGGCAAGACTCATTTGAGAAAGTATTTTAGTTTATTTGGAGAGGATAGAGATAATCCAACAATAATTTTATTTATTTAACTTACCCAAAAAATAATTATTTTATTTTTAATTTATTTTTAAAATATGTAAAAAATATTATTTAAAAATTAAAAATTAATATTTTTATAAAAATTATTCTCTAAAAATATATTAACTTAATATGCATCTATAAAATATTAAATATATATATATATAATTTTTTTTTAAAAATATATCATATTAAATATATACATTAAAAAATATAGAACTAATTTTTAAATACTTATTTATTTTATTTTTATATATAAATTAAAAAATTAACCATATTTAATTTTATTTTTTATTAAATTAATAATTTTTATTAAACTCAAATAATAAAATTTAAATTCTACAATAAAACTAATATTTGAATCATATCTCCGAATTCCATTTTTGATTCCGTAATCTAAAACAGACCCTAAAAACAAAAAAACCGGTCTCAGGAGTGAAACAGCGTATCAAGCCCCCAAGTATATTTTTTTTTACCAGAAAATAAAATAAAAAATAAACCTTGGCTATAAATAATACTGCCTCAATTTCAAAATTATTTTAAGGAGTCTGGCACTAGTTTTCCTTTTTCTAATAACAAGTAATGACGGTAGAAAAAACTACCAATTATATCAGCACTTAATCAAGTTTGCAATTAAATAGTTGGCTCCTTCAAACATTATTTAAAATGACATTTTTAGAGAGATTTTTTAACAAGTAATATCGTGCCCTAGTTATAATTATAGTTTACAATAAAAATTAAAATATTATACTATAGACATGCTTATTATATATAAAGCATGTTAACCACGTGGTGCTACTAAAAAATTTTTAATAATATATTTTATCTAATTATAATAAAATATAAATGTATCATTTTTTTTCACGTGATCTCTAAAGGCGTTTAAACTGTAATTATTGAAAACTGAAGGATGGTCTAGACTTGTTTTTGACAATAAATTGCTATCTAGCTTGTTTCACCCGAGTCACTGATTTTTAATTCTCTTGAGATCACCTTACTACTCAATGGAGCAACAATAGGATTAACAAAGCCAAAGGCAAGAGCAAGCACCTAGAAATTATGGCATATCTTTTGATTTTTTTTGCCAAATTTTTTATGTAATATAACAAATTTAACGATGACAAAGAGTTAAAATATATGCAATAATTCTATTTCATTTCTTACTCAAATGGCTCATTTAGTACAAATTTTACACCTAACATCATATTTACAAGTTTCACATAGAAACTGCTATGATCTTGCTTTCATTGCCAAATGCTTCTATCAGATGGGTGACAGTTTCTTAAATACAAAGAGCAATTTTATAACATTATTTTTTTAAGAAAAAAATAACTGTCAAAATAATTAGATGAGACAAAAATTTTCTGACACAATTGCATCATTGATTAGGATAATAATACCCATAGGTAATATTATAATGATATGTTATATATCCATCATTATTAATAATCCCCACAAAATAATAAGATATTATATCATCTGTAAATATTTTCAAAACAACTCTCAATATGTCTCTGAAAGATACCATTATAGGTATTGTTTCTTGGCCTCATCAATGACACTCGTCTAAGCCAGTAACCGCAATCCTAAAATACACCTCAAGGAAACTCAAAGTTGCCACAATTGGGATGTTCGCTAGCCAAACTAAATGTTCCATACCAAGTTCATTGCCCACAGCAATACATAGTTATGGAAAATGCTATACCTACATAAGATTCATCATCCGAAACTTGAGGGGGCACTGCCCAAAGCCAGCTACCCAAAATTGTATCATTTGAAATTTGTGGGAAACATTCTTTATGATGGAGAACTTTATCCCTGCCTGCCATCTAGTACGAGAGTATGAAACAACTAGAAATGCACTATCTCACTTGTAAAAACTATACACTAAGTAAATTAAGCATGTAATAGCAGAAATTGAACTTGTAACTATAATTTCAACTATGATCCTTTAAGTCATTCTTACAAATTTGGCAACATGTACAAATAATTTTTGGATAATCATGCCTAGCACTGTTTTGTAAATTTTGGAACATGATTTTTTTTTTTTTTTGTTGTGTGGATGTAGTATTTCTCTGGAGTAAAAGACTTATCAGGAGATGAACATATAGTTTTATTCCATAGTAATATGCAAAGGCACCTTATACACTTGAAATGTGCATCTTATCTCAAACTAATACCACCAGTGTACTAAAAGAGCATTAGAAAGAAGCACAATGTGAACGTTCATTGACAATTTCTTTTCAGGGCCAGCTCATTGCAGAATCAATGACCTCTTCCACTTTAGACAACATATCTGTTAAAAGAGAAAAATAAGCCAGCAATCAGCATCCTTTAATCCAAGGCCAACCGTGAATGAAATAAATTATTCTACACTTATGTTGCACAAATAAGCCCGGAAATTCATAACCACATGCTCGCTTCATTTAGTTAGAGGATGAATTTGTGCCTGGAATAAACATTAAAAAGCATTCGCATCTAGACAATTTAACAGTCTATTTGAATTTTGCAAAATTTGAAGGGTAAGAGAAAAATCATGGAGATTGTGTTAGAGTATTTGGTTGCACTTCCCTTTGAATTTTGCAGGATACAAATACAGCATTTAGGGCAAACATTTTTTTTTTAAAAAAAAAAAACATTTGATTTACGTATTAATCAAGCATTTCTTCCTTTTACTATTTAACAAAAAAATTTTGTGCCATTTTACTCCGCAACAGCAAAGCTCCAATTGAATTAAGAAAGCCTCTATTTGGATATGAGGCATGATAAAAGAACACATATAATGCATAGTTTCTTGAGTCTACTAATAGCACTTTGCAGCACCACTAAAGGTCCACTTACCAAGGAACGAGGCATCTTGCATATATTTCTGCAGTGCAACATAAGATATGTTATTAACTGCAGCACTAAGTACTAATCAGAAATATGCAGTTTCAAGTTTGCTCTATCAGGTTAACAACATGCACCACACCAGCCATTTGGCTTCCAGAGTCAATGAAACAATTTCAAATGAGAAAGATTAGAGAAATACCGCAATTTTGGATTTGAAATCAACTTCTGCAGATACAGTTGGTGCAGCTGCAGCTACATTACCTATATTAAAACAACAATTCATCAAAAATAGTCAAAAACCCAGAATGCTTTTTATCATTGAGCCACTAATGTACACCTTGCTCTATCTGAGAACAGCAATTTGTCAAGAGTGAGGTGAAACGTGGAGGAAATGAGGGCAAATGGCCTTCAGAGTTGAGACAAAGTCCGAAATCCTGTGAACATGGCACCTGCTCAACTTCAGTGTGCGGGCTTATAGGTGTCTGATATGTACTGATGGGAGCCGTCTCAAGTATCTCAGATGTATCAATGGGGGTCATCACACTAGGTATCTCTGCAGGTATGCAAATTCATAATTCTATCAATGCCTCCAGCAGATGCCTCATTACTTGGCATTTTGAACATCCTCAATAACAATGGATTTGCTAGAAAAATATGTTGAGTATGTCATAGACAAAGATCTTCACCGACGTGGAGGCACAAACTCAGATTGGGAAGATATGTCAGATGTGAATGCACTAACATCCTTTTTCTTGAAAATGGCTTCCTGGAAAAGAAACTAGTGAGCGCCATCACAAGAAAAGCAAGTTCCTCCAAACAGTAAGTTAGCTAGGCAGTATAACATAGAGTACAATATTTAATTTTGCTATGACTTAGAGCGCAATATTCGGCTGTCATAATTCCACCTCCAGATGTGCCATAAAGGTTTTTGTTGCATTGATGGCTGAAAACCGCAAGGCAAACTTCTGAATCTGCAAATAAGCAACCAGCATCCATGAAGCAACGATAAAGTGAAAATACATGAAAGCAATTTAATATAGTTGGTTAGCAAACCTCAAGAATCAGTTCTGTACTGACACAATATTAAAGACATCCTAAGGTAACACATAATAATAAATTTGTAAAGACAAGATAATAATCATAAAAAAAGAAAAAAGAAAAAGAAAGAATTGTTAGTCAAGGCAATGCAATTCCCTTGAACTGTCACATACAAAAGACAAGAAGAGCTACTTGTTGGGTTTCAAACAACCCGGATTTACACAACCCAGGTCCAGCGCAACGGAAACTCAAACCCCTCGTCATTAGCAGCCACCAATTAGTAGGCACAAGGAACAAAAGATACACAATATTTTTAACGTGAAAACCCCTTCTCAACTAAGGGAAAAAATCATAGGACAAACTCCGAAAAACTTCCACTATGTAAAATCGGTTACAAAAACCCCAAGATAGAGTATTCGCCATACACCTGAGACAAAACAAGAAAAACAACTCCACAGGAAAGAAACACTCACTTCGCTCTTATCTTTTTGTTTTTCTTCTCTCCTTCTCACTGGTAGTGTACTCCACTCACAGACATTTTATAAGTGTAGTAAAACGGCAATCCCCATTTCACCCCCGCACACATCCCCTGGTGATTTCTTACACCAGTACAGCCCTTGGTGATTTCTCACCCCTGGTGATTACTCATACAGCCTCCTAAAGCTCCTGGCGCCTTTTATAACGATCCTGACAACAAATCTCCATTTGTCCACTTGATTAATCTTACAGATAATTTATGCCACGTTTTCACTAGTTTCCGAGTTTCCTGCAAACACATACCCTACAAGACGACGCATGCTCTGCTCTACACAGAAGGCGTGCCCTGCAACTTTGCAAAGCCTTTACCAACCCTAGAAAGACAACTGTCCGCTACGTCAACTGCCAACTTTCCATATTGTACTTGAGCCATTCCTCAACCGGTCATCATTTCGTCGACCGGATTCTGCTGCCTGGCCACCATCCGGCCGTTTTCATACCAGTAATGCCAACCGGTAAATTCATGGCTTACCACTCCAACAAATTGGCCACTCCTAAATTTGTCCCACCGGCAAATATTCACCTTGACTCCAACTGGTCATTTTACCCAACCGGCCAATTTGCTGCAACCAGTCTGCTATGAGCGCCTTCTTCAGTTGATCAACTCGTTGACCAGCAATTTGCTTCCTCAAGAAATTCTCTCCTAGATTTCCTCTCCGGATTTCCTGCATGCCTTCAGCCGGCCGCTTACCTTCAGTTGGTTAACTCGTTGACCGGCAATTTTGCCTCTAACTGATCAACCTCCTATTGACCGACAATTTTGCCAGATAGCCGGTCAACCTCCGTTGACCGGCTACTTTGCCTTCCTGCAGCTCGTTTGCAGCGTGCAGCACTCCGCACAAACCCTGTGCGATCTCCAATGACGTCTCCATCTGTTGAGCATCCACAGAGAAGTAACTAAACCCAACACTACTTCCAAGAAACAGATTAACAAGGATTTGTTTAACCATGGCAGGACAGTTCAAATTCTCCCCAAGCTAAGCTGTGCATTTTAAGAACTAATTATTGTCTTTTTGTGATAATAAGGCAATTTACACAGAATTCATGACCAAATTGTTAGGAACTAGATTTACTCCATAAGAACCTGCTAATTATACTCAAGACAAGATGTACTTCTCTGTACTTCTGCGTTGGCCTTTTAGCCCCGTTCAATGTCCTCATCTGTGAGTTATGTGTGATCCCTCAATTTGGAGATATTAGAAAATATATATGAGAAAGATAATTAGACGCCCCTGCAGATATTTTAAGCAAGATGACCTGAAAACAAAGGAATATTTAAGGGTGCGAGGGTGAGACAATGAAAAGGTAGGGAATGGAACACACTAACTGTTTTTCAGATTAGCTTCTTGGCCAACACGACCTTTATATGACCACTAAGCTCGCTAAAAGCAAATGTAAAAGGACCTCAGGAATCTACTGGGAAAATACTTCTCACATTGTTAAGATTGAAAAAAGATCAAAAAAGCAAACTTAATGCAAATGTTAAAAAGATGTAACATCTTCATGCCAATAGGATTGGAATTTGCTGATCAACAGAAAGCCCTTAAATTTTCAAACAGTTAAAAGTAAAAGAGACGTAGATTCTCTTTACTATTATTCAGTTAATTAAGAGGATATTCATATGCCGCTTGAATTTCATAGATCAGTTAACCTAGTTAGTCTGAATGACGAACCATACAAAAGAAGGCATGTATGGGGTTTATTTTGTTATGCAAAGCACTTTACTTTTTTATGATGAAGTCTGTCCTTCATCACAATTACTCGCCTTCTCATGGCGGGAGACAGAAACTGTTCAAGGGCATAGCAAAGCAGATTACCTCATCTGCGCAATCTTTGTAGCTTACAAATATAACAAGACTACCCCGGGGAGGAAACCCTGAGACACATGACACTTGAGGCCAGGTGAAGTGCAGCTTGGAGATGAAGTGCTCCTCCTGCAACCGGTGGCAATAAATAATCCAAGAACTGAAATGTACATTATTTTCTTTGTAACTGAAGAAAATGGAATTGCAGTGTTATGTTTTACTCTCAAACAAGCTCGGCATGAATCAATACAAGAAACTAGAGGGACAATTGGTGATCAAATCCGGTTGAGATGACAAACATGATTGCATATCTAGAAGAACATGAAATACTTGTAGCTGAATGAAACATGATTGAAACAGCAAGCATTACAAATTCCACATCTTATGAATCAGCATCCACACAGAGATTTAAATACAAGACATGAAGTGCATTACAGTTGTAATGATGGGTGCGATTACTCTTATGTTTGCTGACAATATGCTCACAACACTGACGTGATGACTTTACACCATGCATTCACATATTTAGTTTTATACACAACACTAAATTCAATAATCACAAAGAAATAAAAGCCACTAACCAAGTACAAGAAAAACGATATTAGTAAACAGCAAAAGAAAATAGAGGTGGAAAATGACTCCATGAATTAAGATCCAACATGATCAGACCTAATGATGCATGGGCCAATAAAGAAGAAGACAGTTGAGATTGCCCGACAACCACCTGGAAGCTCACCAAGCAATCAAGCCAATCTGATGATCCCATTTTCAGTCATTAGGTTAATGAAGAGGCATACTACATCAATCAACTACTCGGTTAAGCCAGATTTAACTTCGTATATGTACATTAAAAAAGCTATTTAGGCAAGTACGTCAAATTGTCCATCAGCTTGTCCTGAATCAAACTTTCAACCTCATAAATCCAATAGTGGATTTGATCTTCTATTCAACTTAGGCACTATTTTCAGTCCTACCTTAAAAGATTGACTTAAAAGTTCAAAGTTCTCCACCTTTTGAAGTTTCAGCACCTCTAGAATTTCTAGATAACGTAACACCCCTAAATATTTGAATAGCTGTTAAAATTTCAACACCTCTTCAAATTTTAGCATCTCTTAAATTTTCAGCATTTGAATTGTCAATTCTTAAAATGAGAACTCGACTTAGCTACCTATCAAACCTCGAACAGAAAGCACTTCACAGGAAAAGGCCGACCTCATAAGCAACTACTGCACAATTCATTATTTCCTTATTATACCAGAAGTTTCGTTGATCAAGCGTGAGCATCCATCATAATTCATGATATATATAATAAGATATAAGACACAAGCTACCATAATTTTGGTTTCCACAAACTTATTTGATCCTCAAATTCAATTCGTAAAACTAGATCCATTTCCTCTATAATGGTGTTGATACACTTAACTAATCTTCTTCAGTTCGATAACATCAATGATCCGGAAAGAAGGAGGAAAACAAGCAAAACAGCGGATAATTAACTGTCCATAAACCTGAACCTACGAGGATTTTGCCTTGGAAATAGACGGCAAGGATTGTATCGGAGGATTTGGACCGATCAGTGAAGGTGTGAAGACTGGCGTTGGCTGAAGCACAGGAAGAGAGCCAAGTGCCTTTGGGACGGTTTCTTCGGATACAGAGATGAGATTGGCTGGAGCTGGTGATAGCGTTAGAAGGATAGTTGAAGAAGCGGGAGTATTGGACCTCCCATTGATCTCTCATGGCGTTCAACGACTTCTCCTGCAGTTCGCTCTCCGCAGATATCATAGATCCCGCCATTTTTGTTTCCCTCTAACCTCCTGAACTATAGCGTTTCAAATTTTAGCAAATAAGCAAATGCGTGCTAATTTATACGGCCGGACTTTGGGTTTTAGCACCCTCCCCGTGGTTCCTCCCGTTCTTGTTTTTGTTTTTGTTTCTGTTTTTTTTTTTTTGAGTAATTATATTATATTTATTTTGTAATATTATTTATTCTTAAAAAATTATATTATTTTAAATATAAATTAACTGATAGATATATAATGCTTGTATTTTTAAGTAAATAATTAATGTCATAAAATAATATAACGTTGATAATATATTGTATCTTATTGGCTGTGTGTTTTTTTAGTTTTGCTATCGCTTTAAGTTTTAACGGAATACTATATTCTCTTATTTAATTAAAAAATAATATTGCTTTTGAACTCTCAGGAGTGGAACTGCTACTTCATAACTTCCAATCGTAAGACGACTGTTTCCGTCAGTGCGGAGCTTCCGAAGCTGAAAGAAGAGCACGAAAACAGATTGCCATGGAAGCTCTATTAAATCCAGAACAAGCATTATCGTTGACCTCACGAATCTCCACAGCGAAAATGCAAAGTCTCACGAATTTACAGAAAACATCGATGAAATTTTGCACCGGGAAGCATCAGGTCCATTCGACTCGCTGGAAAAGAGGTAGTTTGACTTTCAGAACTGTGATAGATTCGGACACGATTGATCAATTAGGGATCAAAGAGTCCGATATCCGAAACCCGGCGATCTCGACGTCGTATCGGATTCCGAAGCTGCCAAAGCCGAATCCTACTGTGTTGGATGCTCAAGCTAGGGTTTGTACTGGTCCTATTCAGACTAGGCCTCTGGGAGAGGAACAAGCTTTTAAAGTCTTGGATACAATTTTGAAATCAGGTTTGACGACGTTTCTTTTCCCGCCAATTATAGTTGTTGAGTTCACTATTGTTTGAATTTTATTAACGTGACCATTGTCCATCATTCCAGAGAATTATTTTCCTAAACTTTTAAAACTGAGAAAACAGAAACTGAATTGCAAGAAATGAGCACTAGTTAATTTTTTTTGTTTTTTTATGAAACACTCGTATACTGAGACTACTCCAATTGTTTCGCAGAATTACTTGCATATATAATTGATATAATGAAGCTGTACTGCTCCTCCCGCATCGTACTGCACACATGAAATCACCTTGTAAAGTTATTTGTCTCAGTCGACTTTGGCTAGTTGTTTGTATCAGTCGTCTTTGGCTATTAATACTTTATGAGACAAATATCATATGTCTTCGGATTATCATATTATTTCACAATTTAATAATATGAAATCAGATATTAACATACCTAAAGATGTACTCAGCGTTCTTTTCTCAAATATAACAAAACAGTACGAGATTTGGCCTTGTTGGAATATTGAGATTGATGGAACTGAAAAAGATGGTAGAATTTGTGGGAAAATGTTCAACTTTTTCTCTAATAGACTTGTGAAAGAAGGTTTTTTCTAGAAAGGTTTTCTGCCACGCCCTGAGAGAAAATGCACCATCTTTTCATTTTCTTGCTGACTTTTCCAAGGCCCAAACTAAGCCTAGAGGGAAAATAGGAGAGCTTGAAATGCTTGGAAGATGATTGTTATAAACAGAGCGTTGAGTTTCTCTGAAACAAGTAGTATGTCAGTGCAAAATC
>JAOVVI020005246.1:0-16704 GCA_028571085.2 Nepenthes alata
AGTATATGATATAGAATTTACAGATTATTCATATACTGTAAAAGAATAAGATAAGAATCAAACAGATATTAACCATATATAAGTTTTTTTAGAAATAATATGATAATATTTATATTATTTTGATCATACTTGGAATAGACATTATCACGGATAATAAGATGGAAATATCACCGTGATGATTGAAGGAGACGATGGCACCACGGAACCAGAGAAAAAGAGGGGTCGGGCAGGCGTTGCGGGTGGCCGATGGTAATAGTAAGTGACATTCTTACTTCTATGATGACAGATAAATTCGGGCAATAAAAAATTTTGTTATATGATAAATGCAATGTGGATATAATTTATGATTACAGTGAAAAATTTAGACTGGATTATTTTTGTAGGGTGGTCACAGTCATAGATAAAAATGATCAGTTCAGCCAAAATTATATGTTTTTTAAAAAAATTATACATCTTTTAATTTTTTTTATAAATGCCAGTTGTTTTTTAAAAATATCTTAGTAAATTATATTTATAGCAAATTTTCATATAGAATTTTTATTATTTAAAATATTTTAAATTTATAGATACTTTTCTATATAAATATAAATTTTTAAATAAAAAAATTTAAAACTAAAAAAATATTCATAAACTGGCAGAGTTTTATCAATTTTGATTCCGAATAGATATGATTTTTATGGTCTTTTGTCCAAGTAACTGAGCCTAATTCGGACCGGCGCAACACAATTAATATCTCATCTAAACCCACTCAAGCCCAAACTCTATTAATCTTTAATAGTAAGTTTATATAAAAATAAATGGTCAAATGCAATTTCATATTGTTTAAAATTATTACAAAAGTGTGTATTTTCATAAGGAAAATAATTTTTGTCCAACTAAATAATTTAATTTTTATCCAATTTTATCTTCTTTAAAACTAAAACTTAAGTCAAACTAATTAAATATATATAATAATACTTATGAGAAAAATGTAAAAATGCTTATTACCTTATTTTTAAAGTGTGAATTTTATTAAATAAGCTTGAAAAATGGATTTTTTTAAATTAATTCATATTTTATAAATAGTGTTCCAAAATTATTAAATTTGTCAAATGTAAATCTAATTTGAAAAACATTAATAAAAATAAATTATAGTTTGATTAAATATATAGCACTACTATTCTCCAAATTTATCATTTAAAGTAAATTATGGGATTTGGTCATGAGAAGGTGGCCCATGGAAGATGGATTTTGGGGAGCTCTATTTTTACAAGAAATAAAATGACTTATTTTCTATATCTTAATCGTCTATTTTTAAATGAATGGTTATAATTTAATTAATTAAAAATTTTAAAAAATTATTTATTTAAAATAATTATATCATAATTATTTATTTAAAAATTGACCACGATATTTGATTTTTATTATTAAATTATGACGTTATTAATATAATTTTATGTCAATTTAAAAACAAATGTATAATAAGAATTTGAGGAGTTTGATTATTTGAAATCTAGCTTACTCTCTATTGGGCGTCTGTCTCGCGCTCATGCGTATTTGAGGTAGAAGCCGCAGGCATAATGCATGTCTCTGAGGCACCCATATTCGTTTATGGCAGATTAGTGGCACTTGAGGTAAGCTTATAGTAATGCTTGTGTGCAGTTTAGGCAATATAGTGGCATGTTGAGGTATACCTGTATTGGCGATGTGGGTAAGGCAAAAAATTGACACTTGGTATATGCCTGATACAACGCTTATATGTTGTTGTATAATGAAACGGTGCCTGATGTGCATCTATTTAGCATTTGTGTCGATTATAATATATAAGCGGCCGTGCCATTGTGTTAGTCATTTTGCATGGAATAGGAAAGAGAAGAGAGAGTAAGAGAGGGAAAAAGAAGAATAAGAGAAAGAACGAGAATAAAGAGGATTTTAGAGTAATATCTTGTCAATGTATTAGATTGGAGGTTAATGATAAATATTTTTAAATTTGTTCTTTAGTTTATTTTAAAATCCTTATATTTTATTAGTATATCTTATTTTATTGTACATACATGTCATCTCTAATATTTATATTTTGAATGTTATTGTAAACATATCCAAAATAATCATAATAACAAACAGAATCCAAACCCCAATCATAGGACCTCATCGGATAATCATTCGAATAATAAAATATATGACTTGCTCTACAAATATTATAAGTGATGTGACAAATTAACTATAAACATGCCTACTGCATATCATAATATCTTAACTGATCTCAATACATAAACAAGGGCCTATCTTGGGCCAAATCCAAATATCCAAAATACAACACATACAAATCCAAACTGAAACAAAGCTAATACTAGCCAAGTTAATTGAAACTGTGTAAGATCATGTCCAATTTTCTACACAATTGTCAATCCCATTAAGCTGAAGCGATAAAAATAGAGAACATAAGTTTAAAATTCAACAAGTATAATATAATATAATATAAATAAATATATCCAATAAATTAGAGGGATGATACATAAACACATTCGAAATAGATAGAAGATACAAATCGACTGTCAGAAAACTGAGGGTAACATATGCTAATTCAAAGATAGATAACTAATACAAATCCGAAGAGCTGATATGAGAAATTAAATCACAAATCTAAAAATCAGATATTGAAAGTCAAATCACAAATTCAAATCATAATATGATATCAAAAGTCACAAATGTGAAAGTATGAATATCAGAAGTCATATGATCAGTCTTGCATTCAAATCATAAACTAATCAAATCATAATTCTATCGAGACACACTCACAACAAATCGTGATCCGATTAAATCATATAATCTGAATCATATCATATAACAAATTATGATCCGATATTATATCCACACAAAATGTATACTGAATGAAATGAAATCTGGATCCAAATCATATACGAATAAACAAATGTCAGAATGAAATCATATAGACCAAAACATGTTCCACCAGAAATCACATATCCATCCAAATCATAGACGTATAAATAAAGGTCAGAACGAAATCATATAAATCAAAATATTTTTCAGAACAAATCACATATTCAGATGTACGAGACTAACCAAAATCTCAATTGTGGGCAAGCCTATGAATCTTAAATCAAAATCCAAATACAAATCTATGTCTAAATATAAAGTATGAATGAAATTGAAGAATTAAAGATTTTAAAAGATCAACTTAAGAAAGGGTTATATATACTCTCAATAATTTTAAACACATTTATCTATAATTTAGACTAGCAGGTTAGACCATGTATGAACATTATCTCCCATAGATACAAAATAAACTTATTATATTTTGCTACCCACGATATTGGATGCAATCTTCAAGTTTATCTAATAGATTAGGACGGTAGAATATATTAATTTTGTTAATTACCTTACGATGGTTCTCATTAAAATACAAATAGGGTAGGTTATCTACAAAAAAAACCTATTCTTGCTGATGAAAGAAGGAGTCATATATATTTTTTTGTCGGGAACACAAATATTTTTCCATCAAGAACATAGTCTCCCGTCGGAAGATGTGCCAAAAATACCTATCCGAATTGGGTCACATATCGAATCATAAAAGTAGTGACCATATCCCCAGGCAACATGCATGTGGGCTAATGTATGGCCCATGCAGGCTATATATCCATTTTTATACAAATATATTGATACAAAATATATATGAACTAAGATATTTATATCCATTTTTATAAAATTAAAACACCTTCAAAAATCACAAAACTTGAACAAAATCCCAAATCGACCAGTAAATATGACATGTATGTTCACGGGAAGCAAATAAGGTAAATAAAAATAATTTACATGTACATAATATAATATCTTGGATTTTCGTTTGCATTATTTTAAAATCAATTATGATTTTGGGTGATTTAGAAGTAAAAATTAACTAAATATTATAAAAATTTAAAGGATATTTAGATCAGTTGGGTTGGCGCCTGAGGTGTGCTTATTATTATTATTATAAATAAAAGACAAGAAAGAAGAAAAGAGGTTGTGTATTATTATTATTATTAAATAAAAGAAAAGGAAAATAAAAATATAAATATACAATAATAATAATTAGAAGAGAAGGAAATCAGAGACTATGTCGGGGAGAGAGAAGAAGAGAGGAGAGGGGAAAGAAGATGAGAGAGAGGAGACCGGCGTGGAGCTACTGCCATTGTCGTCATTAGAAATAGAAGTCAGCGAAGTCCTCTCCATGATACTACTCTCCATTTTGTGCACTGGTGTGAGTAGATGAAGAAATCATATGCCGAAGCAAAAATGGCCGTCGTCCGTCGCCGCCTTTGCCGGAGGAAATCGGATGAAATCGATGCAATTAAATTATTTCATTCTCCTTATGGATGCTTGATTTTGGGGCTGCATATATAGATTTTGAGAGAAATTGGTTGAATCGGGAGAAAATGAGTGGATGAGGCGCGGTTGAGGGGGGAAATCATCGCCAACTTGCATGCGCCGCCGTCTACCGTCGTGCCATCACCTGGTTGCTGCCATCGTGGTCGTTGCCATCACCCATGCAGCTCTTGGAGCATGGGCCGCAATTCGGGTATCTTGGCACATCCTTTTGACAAATTTGTTTGAAATAAAGTTAAGTATCCTCTAATTCTATCATTGGTCTAAGTTCGTGTCTGATAATATTTTGTTACTATTTGGAGATTTTACTAACATGCATATTATTTTTATATACCTCATCTATTTATTATGTACATGCATATATGTTTTACAGGTTGTTTGATAGTTTTACACTGATAATAGTAATTTTGAGGATTTTCAAACACCCATACAACATATGTATATTTGTATATCTGTATGTTGTAGAACTTTAAATTAGGCCTTACATTAGTCACATGCATGCTGTCGGGGGTAGGGTCACTACGAAACTATGATAGTTTGAGACCTAAAAGGGTCGATTATGTGAACCGAGGCATGAGATTTAACAGTACTACTCTTGACGGGGACGTATATAATGTGTGGCCTCCTTCCGCTGACAAGAAGGTTGGGCGTGTTGTAATTGACCTACCCCACTGTGTAATTAAATGAGAATCATCATAAGGAATTAACGAAAATTAATATATTCGAACGTTCTAATCTATATAACTAAACTTGAGATTGTATCCAAAATTACGGGTGGTAGAACATAGTGAGCAAGTTCTTAGACTATGGGAAACAAAGTACATAGATGACCCTAAGCTGCTGGCTTAAATCGTAGCTGAGCCTTGAGCTGTCAACCTAAAATGCAGCCAATATAGTCATTGTTACCGAACAAAGGTAACCTTTTCTCAAGTTGGTCTAATAATCTTTGATTTTTTGATTACGTGCATTCTTTATATTTTTACATGTATTTGGGTAGACTATGATTTGAGATACGTAGATTGACCGACGGATGGGTAATAGGAATGTCTCATATGTATTGATATGTGTTAATCCCCGAAACATATTTTATATTTGTATGTTTTTGTTCTAGCCTTTGATTTCAACATATAAGATATGAGCTTTGGATATGGACAATGGTTTGTGTCCCATACGGATGTGGTGACGGCTGTGGTTATGTGATATGACCTCGGATCATATGATATGATATCGTCTATGGAATTTGATCGGATCACTATTTGTTATGATTATATTCCAGAGAGACTGATTGATATAGACGATGATTTAGTACAAAATATCTCAATTTTTAGAAATTTTACGGACATTGTATTTGTCTTATATGGTTGTTTTGTGATATCTATTTATTTGATTTATATATATTATTTTATATGACAATGATACTTACTGAACTCTCGGCTCACATTTTCATATTTTATTCCTTCAGATTAGTGGCTTAGATACGATTGTAGGAGTTCGAATTCGATCGGAAGCAGCGTTGCTAATCTAGTGAGTATAGATAGTTATGCCTGTTAAGTTTTTGATCTCGGGAGTGTATTTGGTCTCGTGTTGGCCATGGATCATGTATCAAGAATTGTATATTATTTATATTATGTAGATGAGTTGTTATTTTGTGGATATCCTCTTATTGAGTTTATGGACAACGGGTTGTATATTATATTGTTCGAATTTATATTTGATGAGATTTTATACGAATTTTATTATGTTGGATCTTGTATATGTGTGGATTGTCACCCTAGGGTTGAGTTTGTCATTATGGATGTTGAAATTTTATATTATTACGGATTATCATTATTATTGACCTACATATATGTTTCTGGGTCATGACACATAAAGCCTCCTAAACGTAAGCAAATATTTTCATATATGAAAACAGACCAAAGATAGGGTTTATAAATACTTACTTTAACCTCATACCAAGAAGATCTGACGAAAGTATATTATGATTTACCTAATCTCTTCTCCTCTCTCCTCTACCTTCTCATCTTTCTCTCTTTCCTTCTTTTTGCACTGTTGTGCGCGAAATGACGAACGCAGTGAGCAACCCGTCTATTTACACACAAAATGGCACTCAAGCACCAACTCAGGTGTACCTCGAGTGCTACTTCTCTGGAATCGGTACTTGATCATGGCTTGAAGCGTGCATCGGACGCAACCCCATTGGAATCGGTGCTTAGACGCCACTCAGTCGCGCTTCAGGCGTCACTCTACTGATCTGATTTTTTAAAAAAAATTTCATAATGTATGATTAATTTCAAGGCATCCAAAATGTCCCAAATAACATATATATCTAAAATAAATCAAATGGTGATCCGAGTAATATAGATTGTTTTAAAATTTTATTACGCCTTATCAAAGATTTGAATAGTTTGTTCATTTTTCATAAATTAAGTAAATATTTTAAGATAATATATTATATATAAAAATATTTATGAAGTAAAAAGTTATGAAACTTATACATTTAATATTACATATGGTATTCCATATAAGTATTTTAATTCTGACTCTATTCTTATTTTAATATGAGTTTGTACTTTTGCACAGTGTAATTTTCAGTTTCTCATTCAATTAATTTGGTATTATCAATTTATTTTAGGTATATTAAAATAATTATATAATATAGATTTGAAGAAAATTTGGAGTATGGAAGAAGTTATGGCGCCTGAGGCATTCCCGATACGTGTTCGTGCACAGATTCTAGTATGGGCGCACCCAAGAAGCGCCTAAGGTGGCGTTCGAGTGCTGATTTCAATGTACTTACAATTGAGGGGCGCCCAAGATGACGCTCGTGCTCCAGTGGAGTTAGGCACGGTGTCTAACATGTTCTTGAGCGGTGTTCATATGCCGATTCAATTATATAAATGGTAGTGCTCACTATTTTGGTCATTTTGCATGGGAAAGAAGAAGAAGGAGAGAGAATGAGAATTAGAAGGAAGAGAGGGGAAGAAAATAAGATATATTTTAAAATATCCTTTAGTAATATCTGCAAGATCAGAGGTTAATATCTAAAAGATCAACGGATAAGGCAAATTTCGTTACGCCCAATTCTTGATCTATTTTTATTATCGGTTAGTTTTGTTTACATTTAGTGGATTTAATGTACATGTATATCATTTTACTTACTTTATTTGATTTTCACGTGCATGCATGTCACTTTTATCGGTTGTTTTAAAATTTTACTTTTATTTTGTTGTTATTTGAAAATTTTGCTCATTTCGTAAAAAATAGGTAAATATTTTGAAGTAGTTTGTTTATGTAAAAGAATGCGTGTAAATAAAAAGTAATGAAAACTTGCATATGGTCTATGCATGTGGTATCCATGCATTGCACTTCGAGTTGGGCTCTATTTTATATATTCGATTCGATATGTGTATTTTTTTTCGAGGTGGAAAGTTTTGTATTTAGCATTTCCAAGTTGAAACTTCATATCCTTTCCATAGTAGAGAATGTTTGGACTTGTGATATAGAGACCCTCCACGATTTATATTTTTATGAGAACTATCGTAAAAAATTAAACGGAACTAGTATATTTGAATGTCTAATATATTAGACAGATTTGCATAGTGTACCCATTCCACAGGTGGTAAAAGATAATAACTTCGTCCCCTTCTAAAATAAAAAATATGTAGATGGTTCTAACTGTGGGTCAAAATAGTAGTGATATGGTATACTATTATTGGGAATACGTGTAACCCTTTTTCAAAATTAGTCTTTCGATTTTTAGTTTTTCAATTTAAGCATGTTTTAAATTTTTGATTTGTCTTGCATGCATTGATTTAGATACTTGAGATTTCAATTGAGATTGTAAGTTTTGCCCGTCGTTGGGATTCGGTTGATTTCATACACTTAAAAATTTTGGTATTCGTTTTGGATTATGTTTTTGAATATGTGACCACGTTCGGACTTTTGTGGACAAATTTTTAGATTGTAGTTTAATATATTTTGTATGCATTTTGGATTCGGTTGATTTCGTACACTTAGGAGTTTTAGTTTTCATTTTGGATTATATTTTTAAATGTGTGACCACATTCTGACTTTTATTGATGAACTTTTGGATTGTAGTTTAATATATTTTGTATGTATTTTATCTATCATCATTCTAATTTTGGACGTATTTATATATAATATATATTTACTTCCAATACTTATTGAGTATTCGGATCACATTTTTTTTATTCTTACCTATTCAAATTAGTGAGCCATGGATACATTACAGAGAATTCGGATGCAAAGTTGACCGAAATTTTATTTATTTTGAGAGTATTAGCTTTGTATTCGGATTATATTTGTATTAGATATATTTTGGTATCAGTTGGATAAGAAATAGTTTGGTGTAGCATGTTTTATTTTTATGGAATCAGAGTATGGATTATTGCTCTGCGAGATTATTATGTCGTTTGGTTTACGTTGGTTTGAATTTGTGATTTGTGCTGATTAGATGATAACCTTATTTCTTACGATCGTTTGGAGCAGGTTATAGTTAATTATTTGTTCGAATAGTAGTCCGAAGAGATCCTATAAATAAATAGTAATATTATCGTTTATAATTTTTGTTATTGTTAGAACTGTTTGATATGTTATCAGGTCACGCCCGGATTTAAAATATTGTGTTGGTTATGGTTTTATCTTTAAAATTTTATTTTGTGGATTAAAATTATTTGTGTTGGTTATTCTTAATTATTATAGTAACCCTTTATTCTCATATTGCTAATCTTTTCTACAATTATTGAGTCTTTTGTATTTTAAATATCAATTTACATCTTAATTTTATATTTAAATTGATTTAAACTTTAGATACATAGAATTCTACTCTTATTCCATGAAATTTTATGTAATTCATATTTATGTGTTAAATTTCCATAATATGCCCTTACATGCTTTTAAATTTCTATACAAATATTCCTGTATGCCTCCAAGTTTTGGCTGTATACTATATAATTATCTCTAAATATTAATAAGTGATGGGTATTGATGCTAATGGCCCGTTGAGAAAGCCCATTTCTAATGTTGGGCCCATATATCAGAAAAGCCCAAGAGGCTAAATTGGCCCAATCAAAAGATCCGTACGAGGATAAGTTGAAACTGAAAATAACAGCCAACCGATTCTTTGCCTCTCTCATCACAACGGCCTCAGACGGTTAAAGCCGTAATATGGATAAAGTCTATCCATTCAACAGTTTCCTGGATGGTTTCTTAGCCAGTTGAAAGAAAGAGTAAACTGCTCCATGATAACTATAAAAAGACCCTCTATCCAGTAGGGTGAGGGGGGACACTCTATGGCAACTAAAAAATCTCTATTTTTCGCTAAGACGTTTCAAGAAAAGTGCAAACTCCTAAATATAAAGTTAATTTAATTTCTAAACTGTATCATCTATTTATTTTCTAACAAAAGGAAAATACTAAGTTGAGTGTCGGGGGATATATCTAGAAGCTAGTTTCGCCAATCCTTTGACTGTATTATTGTGTTGTACAGGATTCAGATTTGAGAAAATAAAAATCAGACCCGTCTCAAACAACATTTGGATCCCTAATCCATTCAACAATCAGGATTCGATGACACAACATTGGCGCCGTCTGTGAGAATTGACTAAAAGTCTTATTCACACACTTTCAACAACTTTGTTATAGTGAACACTCGAGCACAAGTTAGTACCCCAATCAGAGATGCCACTTCATGTGGTAATTGCCCTCCTATGAGCAGTGGGATGGATGGCCATCCTGATCTGTGTGTACGAGCGCTCACAATGAGGATGGATGACATCTCAAAAGCCGTTCAGATCATTTGCTCGCAACTAGACGAGCGGCCAAAGGGGACGCCTTCCTCGGCCACTCAGACGCCACGTCCAAGAGAAGGAATAGGGGAAAAAACACCCATCAAAACAGATTTGCCAGCACAACGAGCCTGATATTCAAGTTGCCTTGAACAATAAAGTTCCATCACGACTTGAAGGTCACTTAAGTTCCAGAGCTCAGGAGGATAGCCCAGAGAAGTGAAATCCTCGATATTCACGGGAGCCCACGTGATAGGTAGGGCCTTCTCATAGTGAGTTTCCTCCAAATGGTCATAGTCGTCCAACTTTGCAGACTGCACAAAACCCTTATGAGTTGAGATACTATCTCAACGAGAAAAGGGTAACGGCTCCTCCCCAAATGGAGGAGAAATTTGAAACGATTTGGCAATGTGTTTTTAGAGATGATGCTAGAGGAGGAATTGTTGACCTACGCAGATCACCATTTACTATGGAGATCAGGACGAGGCTACTTTTTCACAAGTTTAAAATGCCAAATCTTGATGTCTACGATGAAAGTACTGATCATATGAATCATTTGGATCATTTTCAGATACACCTAAGCCTCCCAGGCTTAGATGAAGCGACAATGTGTCAATGTTTTCCTTTGACACTTAAAGGTGATGCCAGAATCTGATTTTATGGGCTGCCAACAAATTCAATTCAATCATTTGGCAAGTTGGCAGAAAACTTCTTCTTTCAATTTGCTTCCAGTTGGAGATTAAAGAAGCAACCATAACACCTTACTCATGTGAAGTAAGAATCGAGGGAGAATTTGAAAATTTTTTTATATCGGTTTATTGCAGAAGCTAGACAGATTTCAAAACTTATAGATAGAGTTAAGATTACTGTATTTTTGTTTTCTCTGGAAGGAGGTAGCTTCTTCAAGCGCATCGGGCATAAGGAGCCTCAGACCTTCAAGGTGGCTGAGACCATTGCTCGAGCGTACATAGTGACTGAAGAAGCCAATGAAGTAAAGAAGCCCGACAAAGAAGAGAGTACCGACCCAATGGCGGTGGAACGAAAAAGAAAAAATGGGGACTATCAAAGCCCCCGAGGACCAATAAAGTCACAAAAGTCCAAGCAGTTGGCCCAAACAAAGTTCCGGCCTTTACATTTGATTCCCTTGAACGACGCACGCACCAACATTTTGATATAGATTCGGGATAAAAAATTCTTTAAGTGGCCAAAAATATTGAAGAACCCCAATGGAGGTGACCAATCAAAATATTGTCCCTACTATCGGTGCGGAGGGTACAGTATTGAGGACTGCAGGATGCTGCAAAAGGAGATTGAAGAGTTGATCCGAAAAAGTCACCTCAATCGCTTCTTGCAGAGATCTGGATAGACTTCTGGTGGAGCGGATGATGGTGAGCCCGATCAGCCAAGGAACAGATTGGCAGCTGGAGTCGTGAGTATGATTTCAACATGACCGGCCATGGGCAACATTAGAAAATGTTCCATGATGGCCGCTAACTACAAGAAGCCAAGGATAGAAAATAAAGAGGAAGTTATTAGTTTTAGTGCTGAGGATATGGCTCATGTAACTTCATCACATTCTGATCTCTTGGTTATATTAGTACTCATTTCTGATGGCATTGTAAACTATCAGCTAAAATGAGTGTTCATTAATAATAAAAGTTTACGTAATTTACTATATCTCGATACTTACTTTAAGTTAGGGCTTAAAAGAAGTCAGATGAAGGCAACTGAATAACCCCTTTATGAACTGGATAATGAGCCAGTACCAGTTCAGGGAGTCGTGCAACTTAAAATCACTCTAGGGACTTACCCAAGAATTGCTTCCAAGATTCTTTCTTTTTGGTAGTGGACCTCCCATCGGTCTATAATGTAATCCTTGAACGTCCTTATTTGACTGTCTTTGGAGTAGTAACTTTCATTCCACATTTAAAGATGAAATCTTTGACACCGTTTGGAATTAGGAAAGTCCTCGGAGATCAAGTGGTCGGCCGGTCTATAATGATCCTGAAAAGTATGTTCAGATAGGAATTTCTCTACCAAAACCTTTTCGGGAGCAGCTTATTAGTTTCCTTCGACAGAATTTGGATGTTTTTGCTTGGACACTAAGCGATATGCCAAGAATACCAACTAAAGTAATGGTCTATAAATTGGACCTAGATGCCAATTATATACCAATTCGGTAAAAATGACGAAACTATTTGGTTGAGAAATTGATTTCCATTCGAGGAAGGTAAAGAAGCTTCTAAATGTTTGGTTCATTAGGGAAGTTTAATATTCAAATTGGCTATTCAACGTGGTCATGATAAAAAAGAGCAATGAAAAGTGGAGGATGTGTGTTGATTTCACAGATGTCAACAAGACATGTCCAAATGATAGCTTCTCATTACAGATGTCAACAAGCAGGTCATGCTTGTGGATTCAACGTCTAGACATTAGCTTTTAAATTTCATGGACGCATACTCAAACTATAATCAAATTTGGATGAGCCCAAATGATAACAAGCACACATCTTTCAAGACGGACCAAGGGATATACTGTTACAAAGTTATACCCTTCGGACTGAAGAATGATGGTACTACTTACTAAAAACTTGTTAACAAGATGTTTTAAGCCCAAATCGGAGGAACGTGAAGATCTATGTAGATGATATGCTCGTCAAATGCAAAATGATCGACCACCATATTTGAGATCTTGAAGAGATGTTCAACATCCTTAGGCAACACTAGATGAAGCTCAATCTAACAAAATGTACGCTTGGAGTGGTATCTGAAAAATTCTTAGGTTATATCGTTTCACACCAAGGGATCAAACCAAATCCTGAGAAGGTTAAAGCCATCCTTGACATGAATTCACCTCGTACAGTGAAAGAGGTCCAGAAGTTGATTGAAAGAATAGTAGCTCTTTCTTGGTTTTTGGCAAAATCAGCCGAGAAATATTTACCCTTTTTTAAGGCTCTAAGAGGGGACTAAAACTAACGGTTTCCAGTGGACGACGAATTGTGAAGCAGCCTTTAGAGATTTTAAGGAGTATCTCTCCAACCCTCCTTTTCTAACTTTTCCTCAAGAAGGCGAGGATTTATATTTATATCTTACTGTGTCTGATACAACTTTGAGCTCGATCTTGATTCGACAATAGTGCAACAAGCGATGACCTGTGTACTATGTCAACAAGATCCTAACTGATACTGAGACCAAGTACTCTAATGCAGAGAGGATGGCTCTGGCGCTTGTGTATTTCCTTCAGAAATTGAGACATTATTTTCAAGCGCATAAAATCATAGTTTTGACAAACCAAACTGGTTAAGTGGGTTATTGAGTTAAGTGAATTTGACAGAATTTCGTCCGCGGCCTACTTTAAAAGGTCAGACCTTGACGGATTTTATTGTTAAAATATCAACATTAACTTTGGACATATCAGACCTATGTGATAATGAACCACTCAACCCTTAAGTTTGGATCTTAGATGTGGACAGCTCCTTGATGAAAGGTGGTTGTGGTGCTGGCGTTGCGTTGAGAACACCTGAGGAATTAGAGATTAAATATTCAATAATTCTCGGGTTCCCAACAACTAAAAATGTCGCTGAATATGAAGTACTACTCGCAGGACTTCGGTTGGCAAAAGAATACTTGACCAAGAACCTAATTGTCTATAGCGATTCGGAGTTGGTTGTCAACTAAATCCAAGAAAATTTTAAAGTGAGCCACCAATAACTTTTCAAATACCTCTTAAAGGTCCAAAGTTTAACTTCGGCCTTTGAGAAGGTAGAAATAGTCCATAGAGAAATGCGTGAGGTTCTAAAAAATCCCATTATAAATGATCTTGAGCCAAAAGTTATGCAGATAGCCAATGCAGACAATTGGATGACTCTTTATTTAAGGTATCTGTCCGATGAAGCATTACCCGAAGACTTGAATGAGGCCTAGAAGGTAAAAAAGATGGCAAGCTGGTATACCATCATGGACGGACAGTTATACTATCGTGGGTTTTCTGCTCCATACTTATGGTACCTTACACTAAAGGAGGCCGATTACGTTCTTGAAAAAGTATACTTTAGTATTTGCGGACCCCACATTGGTGGCCAAAGCCTTACTTTTAAGCTGATGAGGTAATGATATAATTGGCTAACCATGAAGTACGATGCCATGGATTTTGTATGGAAGTGTAACAATTGTCAAGTCCATGAAAACCTTACTCACTAGCCTCACACAAAATTTTGAGCTTTGCAATCACCTTGGCTATTTGCACAATGGGGCTTGACATTCTCGGATCATTACCAATAGCTTCGGGGCAGAGAAAGTTTATCATTGTCGGGATTGATTACTTCACAAAGTAAATTAAGGCCACATCATTAGCTCAGATAACCGAACAGAATGCCACAGAGTTCATCCATCAAAGCATCGTGTGCAGGTTTGGTATTTTAAAATGTATTATAACTGATAAAGGAACTCAATTTACTGGTAAGTGGTTTACCAAGTACTGTACAAACCTAATGATAAGGTTGGTCCATACATCAGTTGCATACCCGCAAAGTAACGAACAAGTGAAAGTTACCAACCGCATGATACTACATGGATTGAAGACAAAATTAGAGCATGTTGGGGATTCATGGGTAGATGAACTTCTATCGGTTTTATGGTCATATAAAACAATACCAAGAGAACCAACTAGAGAGACGCCCTTTAGCCTATGTTACGGGGTTGTGACATTTATTCCAGTAGAGGTCGGACTATCCAGTTTACGGGTTAAAAGTTTTAACTAAGAAGACAATTCACAAAAGCTTCGAGAGAACCTTGATATGCTTGAGGAAGTCTGAGACATGGCAAGATTACGGACAGCGGCGTATTAGCAAAGACTTGCCAAATATTATAATAAGAAGGTGAAAGCACATCAATTTGAAGTGGGGGACTTAGTACTGTGAAGTGTTGAGACCACAGAAAAAAATACCCATCAGAATAAGCTTTTTTCAAATTGGGAAGGACCATTCTTGGTCTCGACTATCCTTCGAAATGAGGTATACAAATTATGCACCCAAGAAGGTAGACTAGTTCCTCGGATATGGAATGCTTCTTACCTCAAAAGATATCATCAATAAATGTATGAGCAGTCAAGCAAGGTTGATTACATCATTTTATGTGCTATTATCACATTTTAATTAATAAACTAAATTCTTTTTATTTTTTGTCTTGCATTTCATTTGAATGATTGCATGCCATTTCATAAAATCATACAACCTAAGCTACTCATAAATCAAGTAAAGTATTCCTTTTCATTTGTTCCCAGAGCTGTTCTAGGGCAGCTAGCAAAATTCGGTAAGACCGAGCGGCTCATTCGAAGTCTGACTCTAAAACTTGGCAAGAGATTCAAGCAGCCCATAAGAGGTTGAGTTTTAAAACTTAGGGGGGCTAAAATAGCATGAATGCAGAGACCTTAGAAAGAGCATCACCAGCCAACCATGGTCGTTTTGTTCGGACATATCATTCATTAAAGATGGAACATCCTTATGATGTGTCTAAAAATGAAATCTAGCCTACGAGCAATCCAAAGAAAAAGAAAGAGAGAAATTGAATTAAAAGAATGTATTTTACTCATATGATGAATATACATTTAAAAAAAAATTTTATGTCCCGGAAGATCCTGGCTTAAAAGGATCTAGAGTTTCATCCTCTTCCTAGCGGCCAATCAGATCTGCTTTACACCTAGCGTCGACATTCCTCGGATGAAACAAAGAAAGAGGAAACTTTAGAATTAATAAGCGAATTATGCTTTGACAAAGTCTGATGTCGTCCCAATACTTTCGCTCCAGTGCAGATCTGATGTCCTCAGCCTTTATTGAGGTCCTAAGCTCGTCCTCTATATGAAGATATATGTTCCAAAGGGAAGCATACTGCTACTGCTGGATATTTAGAGACTCTTCAAGTAAAGAAATCTTATTATTTGCCTCAATAAGCTCACACTCTAAACAATTGGCACGCTCTTCTAAGGCCTTGAAGGTGTCCAAAGGTACACAAGATTGGGCCGCCTCATCAATAATTAGAGTAAATTGGCCAACCCACTCACGCAGCTGTAATAAAAAGCTAGTCGGTAGAGTATTGATTAAAGTGAAGGAACCATAAACAATACTAAGGAAAAGTACCTTTGAAAATGGGGAGCTTCTTGGTAATCCTTCATCTCTCTGGGCATCGGACTCCAAACGTCCTATCATCTGAGCAACATCCACATTAGCAGCCACTTCTTCAGCCTCAGAAGCTTCAACCATGACCTCGGACTCATGAGTTGCTTTATGAACGTCTGAAATTGGGGGCTCAACTATTTCGAAATGCTTATCGAGCCCAATTTTCGCTTGAGCATCAAATGAAGCCACTATCGTCTCAAAAATGTTCTCAGTCATGGCCTTCTTAAGGGCCTCGAATAAAACATCCCTCTCCACATATACCCGGACTGCGAGACAAGAGAGTTCAGAATTGGGCACTTCAGTTGCCCTTATTTCTTCCTCTATCTCAACATGCTTGGCTGGCGCCTCAGTTATGTCCTC
>JAOVVI020005247.1:0-16702 GCA_028571085.2 Nepenthes alata
TTTACTAGCCAGTATTTTGTTCCATTAACAATTATCAAAGCAACCCGATCCACATAACCACGATTATTTGGGGCACCTCCATTAGCGATTATGCATTAACAAAAAGACGACTGATTATTTTCCTTGAAATAAAACACGGCCTTTATTCTCTTTTAGATGGCAAACCAACTCCTTGTTAGCAAATGGGTCAACAAACAATTGATATTTCAAGTTTGTGGACATAAACCTAATTCTACTAATGATATAAAAATGGCTGCCTCCAAAGACAAGGAACCAGAAACCGAAAACAATTCCACAGAGGAAGCAGGAGTAAGGAAATGAAGGTTGAAACCGAGAGATACAGAGAAGATGAAGAGATATAGAGAAGATTAAGTGTTACCGTTAATGATGTGTTCGATCCTTCAACATGCAATTTGTACACAATACCATATTGGAAAACAAAGAACCTCAGGCTTAATATAGTTTCCAGAATCCTCCCTCCCAAAGTCCGAATATGTGCCTGTTAACACCACAAATGGTAAACTCATCTCAAAGAGGAGAAAAAATCACGAAAGGCATCCCTTAAAAGAGCGAAATGGTCACTCATGCTCCATGGAATTTGAGGCACGATGTCAACGAACCAAGTTGCTCCAAAAGATTAAGCTATTACGTTAAAGTTGGAAACTACTATTAACATTCACAGTTGTCCAATTATAAATGCAACTGTTAGCCGGCATATATCGATATCAAGACCTCTCGATATTGATATTTTTTGATATTTAAACAATACTATTATATGTTATCGCATTACAATATATCACAATATATCAGTCGATAAAACTTTGCTAGCTAACAATTCTCAAAAAAATTTTCCTTCTAAGTTTTGAAATATTTAATACATATTTTTTGATATGTCCAATAGCAACATATCCCCAACCAATACTAATATTTTTATCCATAGTTATCCTCCAATAAGAATATTCAATAAAAAATGGTTACCACACTAATAATCAAGTATAATAGGAATCCTGCCTCAAACATAAATGAAAATATCGGTATTAGTGTCGATTGTATTGGTATTGGATATACCAGACATATTGATATCGTATATATCAAATAGATTTGGTATCGGATATACCGAATAGATTTGGTATCGGATATACCGGACATATTGATATCGTATATATCGAATAGATTTTTTTTTCAAATTGAAAGTTTACAGGGTTAAATTAGATGATATATTAATTATCAGCTAATATATCAATTGTATCGGCCAACACAAAAACGCATCTTGATATTGTCACAACATTGGAAAATGGCCAATATTTGCATTGATGGCATGAAACTAATTGACCAAAATGAAAGAGACCATGTAGAACATCAATTTAGATGATTAGATCCCAATAATGGGTACAAATGATTTAGTCAAGAACGATTCTGAAAATGAAGAAAAGAAACTGTTAACAAAGACATGCATCTCAAGTATTTAGTCCGACAAATGAAGAAAAGAAACTGTTAACAAAGACATGCATCTCAAGTATTTAGTCCGACAAATGAAACAAGTACTCAAAATCATTGACCAAGAAATTTATAAATAAAATGGAATACCAATTCTTCGTCCCACCAAGCTTCCCAACTCTCCTCGCCTTTAACTCCGATTCCACCTCTATAGAAAAGCCAATTTGCCCAATCCCTGAAATCCTCCACGGTCCTGAAAGGGGGGGGGGAGGTCATAACAACTAGTGCGAGAACCATGGATGAAATTCTCAAAATCAGTATCATTCGCGGTCATATCAGTATAAGACATATCGAAAAATACTTATCGCTATAGAATATATAAAAAGAAGAAAAAATTTCAAGAATAGTAAGTTGACATATAAATATTTGCCAATATAACGACCAAATATCAAGTCTATTGGTTAATAGTTTGAATAACTAAAATATCGTGATATATCGTTAATATAGTAACCTATCGCGATTTTATTGTGATATCAAGAAATATACATATTAGGAAAAACAGATACCAATAAGTATCAACTCATATATCAAATATTGACCAATAATTTCATCCATGGTGGGGACTTCCAAAAGTGCAAATATCAAGATTCATGCTTACTTCTGCCACTCAAATCCTGAAGGATTGAACAAATAGGGAGCAAAAAGCCAAGAGAGGGCCATAAACCAACTGCTGACTGTTATAAGAATGTATGATATTGCACCTCGTCCACTAGATCCATATGCAAGGTATACTATCAACAAAAGCACGACTTCGAACCTACACAAGCAAATATGTTTATGTTCATATGGCCACAATTACAGTATTAGGCACTAAGAGAGAGCACAAGGCATACCCTTTGACAAAATGGCTGCGAGAGTAAAGCCGGTAGTTCTCAGTGAACTTAATATGGCGGACCACAAAACCCCTGCCAGTTGCTTGATACTGTTCAAAACAAGAAATTCAAACGATGACTAGTCAATGGATGAAAATATCGCTGAGTATCGGTATTAATTATGTCTATATCGGTATCAAACATATTTGATAATACATATTAATTTCAGATAAATCGAAAGGAAAAAAAAATTTCTAAAAGTCTTAAACTAATAGGCATGTATCGGCTGACATGTCGGCCAAATATTGATCGTATCAACAAATATATTGTGATATCTTATCTATATAGAGACATATTGCAATATTGTTGCGATATTGAGAAAGCCCAATATTGATATATATCAGTCGATACGTGCATCAGTGGGTCCAACAGTCCCACAAAAAATAATTGAGGGACTAGAGAGGGGAAGGTTACCAACCCTTGCACCACCATGAAGAATAGTCCGGCCAAAATAATGTGTTCTTGTTCCCAAAGAAAATGTGAAAAAGACGGAACAAAGTTGAAATTGCATTGTAATGAAACTGACAATGGCCTGTCAAATATAAACCAGAAATCACATTCACTATTCATGTTTGATGTCCGTTAGCAGTAACAATGAATTAAGAATGTCAATAACCATATCACAAAATTCAGAAGAGGAACATCACTAATTCACTCAAACTTCACCAACCAAGACAACAGAGTGACTTGACCATGTTCGCTTCTCAGAAATGTAGACCAAAGGAGAATACGCATGTTTATTTATAAGAAACACCAGGTCCAGAGATTATAAAAGAAATCAATATTTCTGAAAAACAGCCAGACCACAATCTATATATCAAAGTGTTAATGAATCAACTCTCTACAAACTTCTTTCTTTTTTCATTTTTTTCAGATATTTCTGAACTCCACAAATTTAAGGATTTCAAGAAAAAAAAATTGGAAAGAAATTGTGAACAAAGAAAAAACTAACAAAGAATCATATCATCCATATTTCATCACATGCAGAAAGAGAAGCACTACATCCTTTATAGTCAGTTTAAACTAATGGTCAATATTCATTGGATTCCACAGTACAACCAAATGACCAATATCTAGTCCCAACAATCTTTGGATAATCATCATCTGACCGTTGACCAATATGCATATTTATGTGCTGTTTAGCTATAATGCTGATAAAACAACTACTATAGGCTAGTTTGAGGGGAATATATATATATATATATATATATATTGGTTCCCCTAATATCAGTCCTCATATTAACCCCAAAAAAAGTTTTGCAATATAAAAGTTATTCAAGTAAGAAAATTTCTGGTGAGAAAGGACCCAGCATTCTCGCAGAACATACACGCCATGTGACCAATAATATGAGGCCAGTGAAACTAATCATGTTCTATAGAAAATCTTACCGTCCTTTAGGCTCAATGAATGAGGGGAAATAAGACAATCCCTTGAATTGCAGGCACATAAGATATCCTCCTATACAATCCTCCCCTAGTAAAATCCCCAGTTACCATAGACAAAAGGCCTTTCTATCCCTTACCTTCAAAAAGCCAATAAATGTACATATATGGATGCACAAAGGTTTTAATGTCAGAGTGATGTAAATAACAACATGCTCACAAATCCAATAGATCGAGACATCATTTGAATTCCATAAGACCTTTCATCTGTCCAAAGATGGAATATCTTGTCAACTTGTCTCACGTCATGTTTACAGACAAACATTAACAAAAAGAAATTACTAGTGACCTTCTATCTTTTCCTACTAAAAGATACTGCCCATCAATTTACCAGTTCAAAAATAGCAAAGCAAAGAAATATAGATCAAAAGCATACCGTAAAAACTCCCTGCTCCAAAATGAAACCAAGTATCATAGGCACAGCAGTAAAAATTCCAATCTGAAATAGAAACTGCGCATTTAAAGCAGCACTCAAGGCAGTGTTCCCCAATATGTCAGCTCGGTCTTCGAGTGCCTCACCAATTCCAGATAACGCCTTAAAATAATGCATCAATTAATGATAGTAAGGTGTCAGCCATCATGCAACCAGTCAGTAGTCAGTAGTTATTAAACTGACAAATAGTAGCTCCAATACATGGCACTCCCACTTACCAAATACAACTTCCCATAGAGGAAAATGTACACAGTCAGCACTGTCAACTGCACAAGCATTAAAAAAACAAAAGCAACTTAGAAACAACAATCAGTGTATGAGGTAGTTCTAGCTGAGGTAATTGACAATCAACAACATATAAGCTACTTTAGATTGACATTGAAATCAATATACTGCTGACGAATGATTATAGCACAAAATCTTCAGAAAGGCTTTGCCCAAGGGTGTTGATTTCAAGTTCAAGCCAAGACAGATATAGCCCAATTGAGCTGAGAAATGTGCAAGTTCATTGAAACTTTTACAACATCAAGATTTTCAGGTTACTGGACAAGCTAAACTTTAACAACTTTTTGTAGTATAATAAAAAAGATCAAAGACTACTATAATAGTGTGCTTTTCAACAATACAAGCCATAGGAAAGTGGAGAAAAATTGCAAGCATTTTTTGAAGCATGACAGGCTCCGGAATACCCCCTTTTTTTCTCATGACAAAAACTGACTAATTCACTTATTTTCAGCCAACTTCATCAAAAACCCCCATAGATGCTAACACCAGGCTAAAGCTAAGAAGTAACCATAGCAGAAAACAGCATACCATAGTACAAAAGTAAAACCCAACAGTTGTGAAGAAGAACGACATCATTCTGAAGAAATCAAAGAGCTGTCCAAGCCTGTAAACGTCACGGCTGAGAACTTGTTCACCATTACCTCCAGCAACTTTCCCCTCAAATAAAGCAATCTGATTAAGCCCAACATCTCGCCCTTTTCCAACCTGTAAATTCTAATTAGAAAATATTACCTTTGACAGTTTCCATGTTAATATTGGTAAGCATACCTGAATATACTCATGATGAGTTATGTTCCCCTGCCGTAAAGTGGAATTGAACCCTGCATTTCAACTCCAGCATCCATCATATATATTAATTGCAAGCTCTATGAAACACAGAAATGAAATCATGTGAATCCCACCAAAAAGATAAGCTAAGCGACCAGCAACACAGAAGGGGAAGCAATAGCAACATAATCTTTACTTCATGGGAGTATACATTTAAATTAATATGTATCACATGCAATTTTATATAACAGTAGAGGACTTAAAGATTGGAGGAGCTAAGGAGTGAGCCACACAGAAAACCAATAAACAAAAATTAGATGATATTGCCATTATAACCACATGGCTCTTATATGGAGAAAATCAAACCTGCATATATATCTTCACTAATGTTTATAACACGGGAAGCCTTGCTGATACCCCCACGAGTTACATGGAAAATTCTATCAAAAACATCTGGATGACCATAATGCATTCGAACCCTGAAGAAACCAAGAACCTTTAGCATCAAGCACACCAATATAATAAAAGATTTGAAAAAATGCATGCAGCATGACCTCCTCATTAGATAAACTTACTTCAAAGGATTAGCAAGAACTCGCTGTCCAAGAGTTACAAAGCTTGTCTCCTGATTTGACATGAATGATGCTAATGAAGAAACACTGCAGTTGGGAACAAAATACGACTGAGTAAGTTAACAATAAGTGGAAAGAACAAAAAAAATAAACATTGAAATATACCTCCCCGTAAATACATGTTCCCTGACACCGAGAATTGTGGGAGGACGTATCCCATGGTCACGGTTGAATTCCTCAAGAAGATTTCTCATCTTCAATGCTTCCTCAAAATAATTATCCTGAAAAATATGCAGTATGTAAGTTCAAATTGAAAGAGCTGAAACACAGAGGACTATTTCAATGGGGAAAAAAAAATCAATATAGTATATGGAGGAGAGTACATAAGAGATGAAATTCCAGATTGAACAAATAAGCAATGTCCCTTCTCCCAAACAAGCATTTCCAATGTGATACTCAGAGAAACATTCTACTACCACCAAGATATACATGTACTCTCCAACCTTTGGTATACAAGTACTATTGTTCATGGACAATTTCCTAATGTTTACTGGGATGGTGAGGGGCTCCAACAGCCCTACTAGTTTCTGTCGTTAAATTTGTCATATTGGCGGTTGAGAGAGGTTTTATTATAATTCATCACATCATCATTCAGGTTGGATCAATCAGCCGTGCTGCAATGAGCTCTCAAGGCACGTCAACCGTGGATGGCCATAGCCAAAAAGTATCATGAGACTCCACAAGGAACATCTTCAATCCTTCAGGCCCAGGGTATGAAAACCTTATGCCACTTCGTGAAGATCAATCATTATCAACCCAAAATCTCCAATTCTCACCATCTCGAATGAGTTGAAGTATGGTTACAGCCATGGGGGTACCCATAAGTTCAACTTCATTTATTCATGATGCTTAAGACAATATCGTTTGCAAGGTGGGCCACTTGGAGGGTAAGCACTCAAGTGTCCTCCCCAGACAACACCATGTTCTTACCCTTCCTTGCAGGTTCCTTCCGTTCACAAGAGGCATTCACCAAATATAGATTTTCACACTTGATCAACACTAAAAGTCCAAGTGGAAAAGGGAAATTCCCTTCAAAAGTTAGTGGCAGTGGCAATCATATCAATCATGACGCAGGCTCTCCTACCATTCATCTTGTCCTCCAAGTACATAAGGTCTATTAACTTAATGGAGCTGATCATGTTTCCCTTTAGAATACAGAACATACAACGCAAAATTGGTCAGCACCATTCCCGTCTTCCTTAAATTCCACAAATGACTCTTTCGCTGCCGCGCACTCAAAGCTCCTTTGTGGGAGATAGTTCCACCTTATTAGGCCTGGCACACACACAAGAAACATCCACTTGGTGACACTTTCTTACTAGTTGATGCCACTGTGTTGTTCTTATTGTTCAAAAATCGTTACCAACGAGTTTTAACCGAAGTTGCCTCTAAACATCCACTCGGCGACACTTTCTTACTAGTTAACGCCACAATGTTGTTTTTATTTTTCTGAAATTCATGACCAATGAGTTTTCACTGAAGTCGCCTCTACCCTTGGATTTACCATCAAAAGGTTGTAGACACTAAACGCACTTGGCACTAGCTTCTTAGAAGATTTACCAGTGTTCCCAATGTTCCAATTACTCCTCTTGAACATTTAGTCAACTAATCTTTCAATTGAGGTCCATGCTGAAGCCAAATCTTGCACTCATTGCCTGGATGCCATCTGAACCCAGAACTGGGATTAGTGAAACAACAGTCCTTGTTAGACATGCCCTCCATGTCCAATATGCACATTAGAAAGCTTTGATGAGGTCTCTAATTGGTGCTAATGCGCTTAATTTGTTTCAGCCTACGACAGCTCATGATTTTCATACTTCCCGCGTAAAAAAGGGCCACCAGTTCTTTCTTGAAGTCATTCATAGAGTCGATTTGGATGCCCCTAAAGGATTTCCTCGTACTTGGTACACCACCAATGTTTGGCATTACTAATTGTGTACATTTTGGCCATTGCCATCTTGGTCTCCTCTGAGTCCACCCTTTTTGAATGGTAGTACAATTTCAAACCTACATGAACTTATCGGCACCACCATATCAACGAGGTTCTAAAGGCCGAGCTAACAATTGCCAAAGGCATTATCATCATTTTCTGCAATGTGCATTAGAACGCCAACCTTGGTAGTAAGCTCAGCATTCTTTTCCTGAAGTTCTTCCACTGATTGACGAACATTATCAGCGAGGTGCATGACCGCATCTTTGAGGGCCTTCGTTGGAAGGTAAGGCTGTTCCACCAACCTATCGATGGACTCCTCTCATGCCTCTAGCTCGACCACCCTTTTCTAAAGGGCTTCGAGATGAGTCACTACAATAGGGCATAATTTATGAGCAGTCAGGGGAGTTGTTTGGGCCATATCAATCTCACAGTAGAATACTTTTCCCAAAATCGAGGCATTGCTTACAAGAGATTCTCAAAACCTAGGATTGACACCAGCTGTCACAATCCGACTTCAATAGGTCTAAAACCATACAATGTGCCCATCAAATTGAGGATACATGACAAGTGCACATAAGAATAAGAGTGCTAAGGTGAATTTAGGCACATGAGTCGGGCCAAATAAAAGTGTGAAACATGTACAAGCAATCAACAATGCAACAATCAGTATGAAAGAAAAAAGTAAATCAATTCCGTCGTTCAGAGGTTTCTAGGCATATCTAGCTCTAGATGTAATGAACATTGAAAAATCCCAACTTTCACAATAGAGTAACTAATTTTTACACAGCTAAAAACTTAAACTAAATTCACTTAAAAATATAGAAAATACAAGCAAGCTAGAAAAATGTACAAAAATTTAAATGATTCAGGTCGGATTGTAAAGTCATGCCCCACCACAGCTAGTGCACAGCTTGCCCAGCTTTATATGGGTCATGCAATGCCAACCACGACCCTTTGCCATCACCAAATGCTAAATATGGCATCCATATCAAATTAAGGTATAAAGATGCAACCAACTGTTTCATCAAAGAAAAAAACACACAAAAAATGAGTAGTGAGGTCATACTTTCTCATAAATCTAAAATAGAAAATAGCAAACAACTGCATGATTATAGATATAATAGCAATACAAAACAAATCATGTGTATGAAGTAAGTTACCTGATTCATGTCAATTGTCTGAATTGCATTCCCACGTGTGAATATTATTGCATGGTTTTGATTTTCAGGCTTCCCTTCTCCAAGTTTTGGATCACCTGGCAATTTTATGGAGTAAATTTCCTGCAAAGCAAAGAGAGCATTTAGATACCCAAACAAATCATACACACAGTATATTAGAAGGAGACTATACAGTGCACCAATAATGAATAGAATCAAATTCAGAGAATAAATTATTAAAAAAGGAGAACTATGCTGCGCAGAATCCACTACATTAGAAAATCAGGGAACAAAGCTCGCTCTCAAATGAAATAAGCAACAGTTGTTCTGTTTTGAGTCAAATGAACTAGCATAACAGGTGATGTGGATAATTATGATGGTAACTTTTGAACACAGCCAATACGCTGTAGAACCGACAAGATATTCAAATCATGAAAATTGTTTGTGCTAGAATTCTGTACACTTTGTCAAACTTTTTTGTCCTTCTAATTGACATAGACCCCAGTTTTCTAGTAAAATAAGTAGATCATGCGTCAGGAATGAAAACAAAAGTTCCATTATCTTTTCCTTTTTCGCAATGGATATAGCTACAACTCCATTATAACATGAAGGTCATGGATTCAAACTAATGAATGTCTTTCTGTAGTGCACAAGGGCACAGTTGTGAACATCAGGATTCTCACAAGATCCCATAATGTAAAAGCCTCATTCAATGGGCCAACATTTCTAATAGCCAAGATCCCACAAAACTATATACCATCATTTTTCTAGTTTTGCAATCAAAATTGAAGCTATAGTCATCCATCCAGCTACAAAGTAGGAACTAAACAGCAATTTCTCTGACATTCAACATATCAGGCAGATATGTGCAATTAAGTAAAGGAAAGGAAGAGAGAGGGTGAGACAGATTGACAATTAAATCAGAACAACTCTCTCAATTTGGGGTTGGCTCCATATACACACACATAATGTTTACAAAAGGGGACAATCACAAAAACGCTCCTACATATGAAAGATTATCCTAACAACCCTTCAAGCTGAAGTGTAGATATAAATCGCTGCTTAATGTTCTCAAGAACACAATGGCAGTCCACCTCTATATATTTTATGCACTTATGAAAGACGGCATTTGATGTGATGTTGATGGCAGTATGACTACCACACCACATTTTATAAGGACAATAACTCATGCACCCAAGGGCATCAAGCAACTATCAAAGCCACATTGTTTCACACATAACATGTGACAACACCTAACATTCTAATTCAAGGCTCCATCTAGCAACTATATTTTGTTTATAATTTTCCGATAAATAAGGTTTCCTTCAGAAAAATACAATAGCTTGTACTAGTTTTTTGATCATATGATAATAAGACCAATCAACATTAAAAAAACTCTCAAGTTGAGTATAACCATGATAATTGTATAGCAAGCCTCCTCTTGGCATACCCTTCAGATACAAGGGTAATCTTGTACTTTAAACATACAATATTTTAACATCTATACATGTAAAAGAAAAATAACTAAGCTTACCAGCTATTATTGGTATTGATCTGATTCAATTGAAGTTTTCTCATCATCTAGAGATAATTTTATACCTTGATCAACAGGTAAATCAAAAGGTTTTGCACCTAACATACCTAGATCACATAATAATTTTAATGTATACTTCCTTTGGAAAATAAAGATGCTAGGGTAACGCTTGGGCATCTCAATGCCATGAAAATATTGCAAACTTTCCACGTATTTGCTCTGAGACTCACACTAAAGAAACAATTTCAAATTTTCAATACCAATATTGTCACTTCCAGCAATTACAATATTATCCACATATAATAGTACAATAATTATAAAGCATGAAGTGATCAATACTACAATGAAAGAGGACATCCTTTATTACTATACTAAATCTAGCAAATCAGTCACACGAAACTGTTCCAAACTATATCATCACATCTTCACTAGACAAACTAACCCAAATTCCCATAAGCTACAAACTAAGGTAGTTACTCTAGATAAACTTACTCATGAAGATTTCGATGTTGAAATGGATTCTTATCATCTGAATAATGAAAAGGCCAATGATTAATAGCCACTAAAGAACAAGATGTCAACAGAAATCAACTTGGCTATAGGAGATTTGGTATCCGAGAAATCTCCCTCCATGTATAAGCATAAGCCTTAGCCACCAAAAGGGCATTTAGCCAAGCCAGAAAATCATATAGATGAACTTTCATAGTATACACCCATCCATATCCAATGGATGTCTTCCAAGAAGGTAAGGGAATGAATTCTCATGTTTAAGCATATAGGAGATTTGGTATCCAAGTAGTCTCCCTACATGTCTAAGCATATGCCTTAGCCACCAAAAGGGTTTTTAACCAAGCTAGAAAATCATATAGATGAACTTTCTTAGTATATACCTATCCATATCCAATGGATGTCTTCCTAGAAGGTAAGGGAATGAGTTCTCATGTTTGATTTTGATCAAGTGACATCACCTCTAACTCTGTCGTGGCCCCCAAGTGCCGACACAAGATCAGCTATAAGAGAAGAATCAAACATCCAACGAGGACCATGGACAAAATTCTTAGTGATACGCGGAAAGAAGGCACAAGAGGCAAAGGTGTAGGTAAAGACTTGGGAGGAGAAGGCATAACCATCAAAACTATAAATAAACAAGAAACCGAGATGGGTACTAGGCAGTGACCCGAGAATGAGACTTTTGATTGAAAAGGAATAGATTCATGAAACATGATATCACATGTCAAGAGAAAATGACCTAACTTCGTAGTGAAACACATACCCCTTCTAAAGGAAAATACACCTCAAAGACTTATACGATACACAATAAAACATGACAAACAATGGAAAATAAGAAGAAAAATATACATGAACAATGCGCCAAATATGTATAGAGAAGAAAACGGGGTCTAAATTTCAGCGATGAGGTTGTGTGTGTGTGTGTGTGTGTGTGCGTGTGCATGTGTGAGAGAGAGAGAGAGAGAGAATATAACTCAATAATTTTTCATTAAATATAACTCAAGAACTCAACAAATGTAATAAATAAAGAAACCCAACTTAGAAGAAAGAAAGCAAGGTCCCCCAAACATTTGAGTGAACTAACTCAAAAACAAAAGATGCTCATTTATTGAATTTAGGATTTTATGAACCACAAGGGTATTTGGTAAACTAACATGATATGAATTCACTTCATTAAATAGGATGTACAACCCAACCAACAATGAATCTCAAGAGGTAGGAACAACACTAGAACAAAAAATAGGAGTTGATGGTCCATGCTACACATAGAGACAACCTGACTAACAACCACCCATCCTAAATGGCAATAATCCTCATCATAAGATCTTGAGATTCACAATAAAAAGGGAAAAATAAAGCACGAAAAATATATTCCTGAGTAATCTTTTTGATACACATTAAACGAAATGTTACTTGTCGACAGAAATTAAACTAAATGGAAAATTCAAAAGATTGAAAATAGATAAGAGATGCAATGTGCATGTCAAAATAGGTGAAAGCAATCACATTGACCTTCAGAGAAGATCAACCAAATAAAAAAACATGACATATATTAGAGTTAAGTCTATAATTAGACAAGGTATCATTATGCTAGCCATGTGACGTGAGGCACCTTAGTTAATGATGCAAGTCTGAAAATAAGTCAAGACTCAGACAAGAAGTCAGGCTACCTGTCTGAACAAGAGAATATGTGTCTGCAGTAGATGTAGAAGAGGAAATCTAACTGGCAAGTATTCCTAAGTACCTTGCAGCTGGCAATGTAATAGACATATTTTCTAAAAAGAAAGCATCAATAGGTAGGATACAAATGTCTACCACGGAGGCTCTGAAAGAGTACTGATTAGTTGGTTTTCCATTTGACTTTCAACACTCAGGTACATGCCCAACTCCACCCAAACGAAGAAAAATAATTTTCAATCACGATCTCTGCCAGTGCCACCAGAAGATGTGAAAATACATGTAAAATCAACAAATCATCAAAGATAGCAAGACCATTTTGGTGATATCCATTGCAGATGTCCCTGTAAAAGACTATCTGTGAGTAAAAAACCCCCAACATTTGCTATTCCCGCATTATACATGCCTTAGGGTTTACTATTTGGGCACAGTTCACAGCATTGTTCATAGCTGCCGCAAAGAATAACCAAACAGGCGGCAGCCTGTAACAACTGTTCTCCGTTTGATATAAATTGATGTTATTATCTAATTTGGGTTGATTCGGATATATTGGAAAATCTGTGTAGTGTAATTTGAAGAAGGATTGAAGCAGGAAGAAAGGAGGCCTAGCGACAGAAGCGCGCTCAAGGCATGCCTGAGCACAGAGAGTAGTGTGGATTGCACTTGAGAGGCTCCTGAGGCAATGCTCGAGCACCAATTCCCATGATGGTTGTGCTACAGGCGCACCTAAGTGGCTCTCCAGCGCCGATTGCCTATATAAGGCGAGGCATGCCACCGTTTAGCCATTCGTGCAGGAAAAGGAGGAGAAGGAGAGAGAGAGAGAGAGAGAGGGTGAAAGAGGAGAGAGGAAAAAAAGAAGTTTGCATCATCCTTTCATCAAATCTGCTTAGTTGGCGATTAAGGCAAGTATCCTCGTGCCCTATCTATAATCTGTTTTCATGTCTGATAAATTTTGCTTACGTTTAGAGGTTTAAATATACATGCATGTTATTTTTACTTACCCTATTTGTTTCTTTTGTACATGCATGTCATTTTTACCGATTATTTTGGGATTTTGTTTTGAGTCTTGAAAATATTTGATAGTTTTATTCATTTTATGGAAAAATGGGTAAACATTTAAGATATTATGTTTGTGTATCGGTATATTTGTATAGAAAAAGTCATAAAAACCTGCATATTGGTCGTGCATGTGGCATCTATGTATATCACTGCATGGGGTTCGGGCTCTCTACCTTTGTGATTCGATTCAACATGTAACCCTTTCCCGACAGGGAAAGCTTTGTGACCTTTCCGAGTGGAAGCTTTACCTCCCTTTTCCACCAGCAAGAAAAGGCTTTGCGAAATGTGATGTAGAGACCCTCCTCGATTGTATTTTATGAGAACCATCGTAAAGTAATTGAATGGAAATAATATATTCAAACATCCTAATATATCAGACAGATTTGGGGACTGCACCTAACATTAACGGTTGGCAAGAAAAAGTGGCATTTGGTTCCGTCTATAGGATATAATATGTATTCGGCCCTATCCATGGGTCTAAATAGTGGTTGATATGACTCAATATTATTGGGAGTGTGTGTAACCCCTCCTTTAATTAATCTCTCGAACTTTGATTCTCCAATTTGTGCATGTTTTAGATTTTGGTGTATTTTCTGCATTGATTTATATTTGAACTTTGTTTGAGATTCATAGGCTTATCCATAATTAGAATTCAGTCAGTCTCGTACATTCGATTTGGACTATATGATTTCGTTCTAGATTATGTTTCGTTCAGAATATGTTCCATTTAGACTATGTTATGGCTTGAATTATGTGATTTCGTTTCGAATTATATTTCGTTCAGAATATGTCCTGATGAGATTATATGTCGATTTGGATTATATTTTAAGTACGAGACTACCTGCAAACTTTTGCTGATAGGCATTTGGATTTGTGATTTTTATGCGTTTCGAATGCGTTATTGACTCTCATTCTGATTTCGGACGTTATTGTTTATTATATTATATAGATACTTGTGGAGTTTTCAGCTCACATTTTTGTTTTCTCATCCCTTAAGATTAGTGGACTTGGATACATTATAGGAGCATGGACGTAATTTGATCGTAGCCTCATCTATTTGGTGAGTGTTAGCATTTTGTTCGAATTGTGATAGCGTAGGTTGTATTTCGGATATTGAGATCAACCAGATGTAAGCCTATGGTTGTGTAGAGGAACCGGTGGATCATTGTGTATATTGGATATGGATGTGGTCGGTTTGCCCCTCCCTTACAACATTGTGAAGCAGGTCATTTATTTTATTGTCAGGATGAGTTATCCGATGTGGTCTTGTACTAGTTATTATTATTATGGTTGTCATATCGGGTTATATGAATGTTTGTCCTGTCACACCTAGATTAGTGGTTTTGTTTTGGGTTAATGTTTTATTTTTAGGATAAAATTTTGTAAGTCAAAATTTATTTTGGATTGTGTTAGGACCTTCTTTGGTTTGGGTTCATGACACAGCCACAAGAGAACAATTGAGCATATAGAATATAAATGAAAACTCTGATAGCTCTACCACCATGTAAAGTTAAAGGAATACATGAGGGAGATAGATGGCTTACTTAGGATGACCCTCTCAATTTGGGATTGACTCAATGTACACACAATGTTTACAAATCAGCACACTTACTATAGTAACCCTACTTTTGAAAGAATGTCCAAATAAACATGTTTATCTACATTAAAACGCTCATCCAGATATCACATTACCATACCAGTTTCCTTGCCAGCAACCTTTTTCACATTGGTGGAACTCTTCATGCCAAATTGCTGATGTATTTGTCATAGGGTCATTTGAACTTTTGACAGAGCTATGATAAAATGTCATAAATAACAGTTATAATGGACAATTTCTATGGAAATATCAGATAACAAAACACATTCAAAATCACCATACTAATCCCAAAAAATAAAAAAAAAAATCACCTAGTAACTCGAATGGTTACAGATTACAACAGAGAATATATTTACCTTATCCTTTCCACCGATATCAGCCTTTACAAGTTTAGAAAAGTATTCAGTCTGCACTGTACCATCCTTCATAGTTTCAACATTGTCAATAAAAGCAACACGAAGAGCTTCATTCCTGGCAGTGAGAATGGAACTTCAAATAGAAATTACCAAACTACAGAAGATATATTAGAAACCATGAACTCAAAATTTTGGAAGCTAAAACTGACTGATGACTCACCGTTGCATCAGTAAAGCAATATCAGCAGCCTGAGGTTTCTGTTCTTCCTTCTGTTTCCCATATATTTGGCATGTAACTACATAAGTAAACTTTAGATCTGACTGAGCTCGTGCTTCAGGGGACAACTCAAAACCTTGAGTATCCATCATGTCATTGCAAGAAATAGGAGCGTTTATACCTGTTATTGCCAGTCACAACATAAATTCCTGATAATCTTGCAGAAACATTGAGTATATGGCATCCTTTTTCAGTACAAACCTCCAGCAGCAATCCTCTCCAAATAGCTTTGCAGCATGAGGGCTTTCCTATAGTACATCATCCCACGCACTGCAAACATCAACTGGGTAATTAATGTAGAAGAATGACCAATCCTTGAAGAATTCATAATAGATCCACCAAATTGTTATCATAACAAACCCAGAAGACTATTTAATATCACTTTGTCATTCAATCACCCTATTCTCTGACTATGAATGCCAAAACAAACACACATTCAGTCTAATGCGCCCGACTTGGGTCACGAGATGTCTTGAGGCATGCCTTTACCCTTACTTTTGAACCCTTAATCCACCACAAAAAGTGAAGAAAGCTCTCATGATGGCCTTCCCTTCTTCGGTATTCATTTGTCTCAAAAGAATCTTGATTTACGCTCCCTGTGCCAAGAGGTAACAGTAGCAATCCTCCTTCTAAGTCGTCTAAGATAACCAGTCTAGACCGGCAACCAACTCG
>JAOVVI020005248.1:0-16702 GCA_028571085.2 Nepenthes alata
TACTTTATAACAGTATGTCCCTTGGTCCGTCATGAATGACGTGTGCTCCTCGTCCCCGGGACTCATTCTGATCTGGTTGTACCCAGAGTACGCATCCATGAAGCTTAAGAGCTCATGGCTGGATGTCAAATCTACGAGTTAGTCGATCCTGGGTAATGGGAAGTTGTCTTTGGGGCACGCCTTGTTGAGGTCGGTGAAGTCCACGCACATCCTCTACTTCCCATTGCTCTTTTTAACCATGACGACGTTGGCTAACCAGTCCGGGTACTGCACTTCTCGGATAAATCTAACATCCAGGAGGTTCTTGACCTCCTCACGGATGGCCACTAACTTCTCTGTGGAATAGTTTCTACGTTTCTACCTGACCGGCTTATGCCGAGGATTGACGCCTAGCTTATGGACGATGACCTCGGATGAGATCCCGGGCATGTCACTGGGGGACCATGCGAACACGTCTGAGTTCTCCCGTAGAAAATTGATGAGTTGGTCCCTTACCGTCTCTGAGAGCGAACTCCCTATTTGGACATACTTCTCCTGATCCACGGGATCCAGTGGGACTCAAACCACTAGTTCTCCTGGCTGAGCGTGTTGCAATGCGGCCTCGTCCCTGAGGTCGAGGTCTTCCATGGGCTACGGAAGTGTTACTTGCTCGGTCTGTGCCAAGTAACACATTCGTCCGGTTGACTGGTCCCCAGGGACCTCTCCTACCCCACACGAGGTGGGGAATTTCATCTTGAGATGTGGGATGGAGGTTACTGCGTTGAATGCGGCCAAGCAAGGCCGTCCGAGTATTGTGTTATAGACCGAGGGCAGGTCCACAACGAGGAAGGTGAGGACCTTGGACGCCGTCCTCGGATATGTTCCCAGGGTTACCTCCAACTGGATAATACCCTGGACGGGCACTGGCTCGTTGTCCAGCCCGTAGAGTGGCCCTTCCGGCGCCTTCATTCGATTTTTCTTAAGCCCTAATTTGAAGTAAGCATCAAGATACAGCAAATTACGAGAGCTTCCATTATCAACAAATACTCGTTTCATCTGATAGTCATTTGCTCCGTCTGAAACGAGTGCGGTTACAACCACGGGGTCGGAGTGAGGAGAGGTTACATGGTCTAAGTCCCTACTGCTAAAGCAGATAATATCATCTTCGCTTCCGTGCCCCGTCCTCGACCTTTTTGCTGCCGCAAGCTCGCACCCGTCTCTTCCAGCCGGCCGACTGGATATCATGTTCACGACCCCCGTAGCCACTCGGTTCCTGGGGCGCTCAGTGTCTCCACCGTCCTTGGGCACTGAGGTTTGCCCGGGTCTCTGGAGGAAACGGTTGAGGTGCCCCCTTATGATAAACTCCTCAATCTCCCTCTGCAGAGTTCTGCAGTCCTCCGTGCTGTGGCCCCCGGAGCAGTGGAAGTCACAATATTTTGATTGGTCCCCACCGTCTGGGTTCTTCAGTGGTTTGGGCCACTTTAGGAATTTCTCTTCCCGAATCTGCATGAGGACATTGGTGCGGGAGTCATTCAGCGGCATGAGGTGTATAGGTCGTGGCTCTCTCTGAGAGCTCTGCTCGGCCTTGTGCTGCTTCTTTGACGTCTGGGGACCTTGATAGTCCCCGAATTTCATTTTTCCCTCCGCAACCTTCTTCTGAGGGTGCTCGTCCCTCTCAGGCCTTTTGGCGTCGTTGGCCTCTTCCGCCGCTATGTAAGCTCTGGCCACAGCCTCAGCCTCCATGAAGGTCTGCGGGCCTTTGTGGATGAGGTGCTTGAAAAAAGCGCCCCCTTCGAGTGCCGAGAGGAAGGCGTTCAGCTTTACCTCATCGGTCAGCCTCGGGATCTGCCTGGCCTCCACTACAAATCGTGCCAGGAATCCTCTTAAGCTCTCCCTGGCACCCTATTTAATCCGGGTGAGGTGCCAGGGCTGTTTCTCAACCCTTCTATTGGAGGCGAACTGGGACAGGAAGGACGTCGCCAGATCCCCAAAATCACGGATAGAGTCCGCGGGCATCCCATAAAACCATATCCTCGCATCCCCCTTCAGAGTCAGCGGGAAGCACTAGCACATGGTGGTCTCATCCAGGCCCTGGAGGTTCAGGTGCTCCCTGAAATGATTAAGGTGGTCCATGGGATCACAACTGCTATCATACAATTTCAGGTTCGGCATCTTGAACTTTGGGGGGAGCGTCCTCGTCCTAATATCCGTGGAAAACGGAGATTGGAGCGCGTTAGCTCCTCCTCCACTGCTCTCCCGCAGCATCAGATTTCATCCTCTTTTCGGTCTGGCCTCCACTCGAGGTGGGGCAGCCATCATTCTCTCGTTCAGGTAATGCCTTAACTCGTAAGGCTCCTGAACTGCACGACGCTCTGGGGCCATGCGGGCTCCTATGGGGGGAGCATCTCGGGGAACCGCCTCCTAATCGTCATGCTCGTGGCGGTTCCACTGGGCCTCAGAATGGCACCTCTCGAGGCTCTCTCCTCGGACCCGAGGACCTGGTTGGTCCTCAACCCTTCGTGGTGCTCTGCTGCTGGAGGCCACCTGGGTCCTCGGGTTATCACGTCGACTAGGAGGCCTTTTGCGGCGACTGCCTCCTTTGTTCCCGCCTTGCGATGCCTCAGCTTGGGAGGCCCTGTTGGGAGCCGCCAGCTTGAGCTGATCGATTTTGGAATAGAGGGTAACGAAGGCCTACAACATGCCATCTACCTTGGCGGCCAAGCCCCTTACCACTGCGTCGGGATGATCCTCGACTCCAGTGCAGGGGTTAGCGCTGCCGCCTTGTGAGGCCACCTCCCTGGGGGTGCACTCGCTTGCGCCCTTGTGTTCACCATTTGGAGATTCAAAGTTTGCGTTGTTGTGTACTTGTGAAAAATATGAAAAGAAGACTTTCAGTCGCTTCCCATAGATGGCGCCAATATTGCGTTTGGAGAATCTGGCCACACGTTGGTGGAAGCGCGAGAGGCTTCTTGAGTGAGCGAGTGGATAGATTCGGGCAACACAAAGTGAATGAAGCTCGAGTAGAAAAAAGAAGTATGGGGAGAGTGGGTGAACACGTCGATTTACGTGAAAAATCCCTTTAACTGATGAGGGGTGAAAAACCACAGCAACGAGTGAGCAGCCCTAGAAATTCCACTATTGTGATGAAAAGATACAATGGGGGCCTAGGAAGCCGTTCGCTTTGCGAGGGTCTTACAACGTAAGGAAAGCTGATTTTCTCCTTCACTCCCTTTTCTTTGCCCTAGTTTTCCTTTTGATGACTCTATTGCTCGAATGTTCACCACTTGATTTAGAAATCAGGTCCTTTCCTTAGTAGCGAGAAAGATGTATTTATAAGAGATGTGATGCCATAAGGGAGGCGACACGTGGCCCTGGCGTGACACGGTCGCCTGCCACCAGCGCCGCTACTGTAGGTGCGGCTGTGACAGGGACACCTTTCACAGCCTGCAGATACGGCGCTCAGGGGCGCATGGCCTGTAGGTACGGCGTGTCAGAAGTCGTTGGTCACTCGTGGCAGCACGTGCCATGCAAGCCATCCGAGCTGGCGTCTGGGTCACTTTGGCTTCTCTCGTGGTCCTCGCCCTTAGGTGGATCAACGTGTCCTCTCGGTCTGCCAGCTCCTTTGTCACTTATGCTGCTTCTTTATGTGCTTGGAAGTGCGCTAGACATTTGGGCCTGATTAGGCTTGTGGGCCTTTTGGGCCAGCGATTGTAATTTTGGGCCTAGGATTTCAGGACCCATCAGTTACCTTTGTTTTTATTGTCTATAAGGGTGCAATTCGTAGTTCATTGTATATGCTTGGGTGATTCAACATCTCTCACATAAGGATTTTACATATTATAAAGCTTACTCTATAAATATATGGAGTTTTCGGTATGTGACTTGTATATAGTATTGAAACATCAATTGCAGTTAGGCAATTTTGGTCAACTGAAGATCAACTTATAACTAGAAAGTATTTAGATATCTTTGAGTTTGTAAATTTAATAGAGATATTAAACAGTCATCTGCCCAGAGATAACCGACTTAGGGTTGCAAGTCAATTCATCAATCTATATGTTAATTCTTCTTGTACAGTGTATTTCAATTAGCGACTCAAAACCTAAATAATTTTCATCCAATTGTATGGCGACCCTGATCTAATTCCCCCAATTTCAAAATATTTTCCTCATCATCATGCATGAACTCATAATTAGAATATTAATAAATGTTCAATCCTTAAAATATAAGAAGAAATAAAATATATCCACATAATGAAGGGATGCAATTCTAATAATAAAAACCCAAACACTCTCTACAATGAGTATTAATCATAAATAAAAATAAAATCTCTCTCACTCTTACTCGCAAAACTATTAAACTCTAAAATCGTCGATACTTGGTGTCCAACCCTAATCACATGAATTTTGACCTGTACTACTATATCTTTTTAATACGAAGTCAATAAAACATAAAAGAGAGCTAAATGTCCAACAAAAAAAAATAAAATTAATAATAATAAAATGCTAATAAGTATCTCAAATTATAATATCAAATATATAAAAGCTAATAATAGTATGTAATAAACTAACAACAGTGTCAGACTTAACATCATGTTATAATCACGACCCAATGGCTATAAGGGCAACTGGACAATAAGAATAGAATATGAATTCTACCAACTTCAAGTATCAACTCAACACGAATTTACTACTGCACAAGATAACAATAGTTTTCATAAATTTTATTATATTACCGTGAGTTAAGGTGATATATTTATGCCACCATTAATTGGATAAGTTCTACAAGGTATTCGTCATCCGTGACATTCTTACTAGTATTATAATCCTTCCATAGACAGTATATTTGGCATACTTATATTACCTGTGATACCCTTAATTATGATATCTTAAATACCACTATCTTTATTAACCACTGAGTTATAAATATCCCTCTTCAAGATCAATAATTTTAGCCTTCGGATTGAAATAAATATTGTAAAAATAAAATTATCTTAAAGTCTCGTGAACTTCTGTTCATCTGAATACCTTAGAATCTTCACACACTCTCACTTACTTATCCATGAAATACCAATAAAGTATATAAGCGTAGTCTAAAATCACGCAAAGAACTGACTATCACAAAAATGATGAAATCTATGAATAGATTAAATATTTGACTGGCCTCTTAATATTTTATTCGATTATCTCTAGCCTTTCGTTGTACAAATCCTATTTCTAAAATCATAAAGTACCTTCCATATTGTCACTACCAAACAATACTTATATAACCAATATTATTCAACCATCCCGAATAATCATGTGAGGGTTCAATCGAAATAATAAAGTATTATAAATTTCATATTTAAACCGACTTATAATTTAAATATATGAATACTTATAGATAAATACAATCGTGTGTGTGTGTATGTAACATATGCAAAACTAAAAATACAATAATGTTGAATTATAGGTTACTTCCGTATGGATTTATATCCATTTCGTATGCCAATTGGTGGTACAAATGTTAAGGCCTCAGGTGCAAACTCCGGTAGCATCACACTCAAGTAGCGTCTTAGGCGTGTCTTCGAGAAAGTGGGTGTTCGACGAGCACCCGAGGCGCCACTAAGGGGCATTTTTCAAATGGTGAGCATTCGATGAGCGCTTGAGGCGTATTTTCCATAACACGGGTGCTCGAGTGCGGCCCGGAGGATAAAAATGCGGCTGATGCGTGTTAGGGTTGCATTTTTGCAAATTGAGCGCCGTTTTGTGAGAGAAAAGAAGAGAAAGAGAGTGAATGGAGAAAATGATGATTTGTACATTCGTTTACGTTCCGAATCAAATTCCAGTCTTCATCGACCGCGAATACGCTATCTTACTACTAAGAAAAACATTTACCGGGTTCTATTTCTTCTCATCATCTTGTGTTCTCTATCGTACGGACTTATTTTGAAATAATGTAATTTGAGCCTGTATTTTGGGTTTATTTAATCGAGACATTGTATAGTAGTGATATCTTTGGACATTGAGTCCCGTGGTTTTTCACCATTGTTCAAAATAAAATTTTTCACGTAAAAATCATATCTTTATCAATTATGTATACTCGTCGGGTATGTATCGTGTATTATTATGTGTTTTCTCACGGATCAAATATTAGGTCGGGTCCCAACAAAAAACATAGGTCGTATATCAATTAGCCACGGTTCTAAAAGTGCTGTTCTTCCTCATTATATAGCAGATGACCAACACTCTATACACTCCTCATTTCATCGATTTGCTGTGGAATTTACTCACTTTATACAGTAAAGCAACTGATGATCCAACATGTAGAGTCATTATAATTAGTATGGTCTAAGCCATTTTGATTTTCCATATCAAGCTGACGGCCCCAAAACAGAGCATCGGTGCTCTGTTTTTTCCTCCCTCCCGGTTCTAACAATAAAGCAATGAAAATCGTAAGTTTCATATTCTAACAATAAAGCATTTTTTTTATTATTTTTATTTAATTCATGCATTTTACATGATTGAATAAAGGAAATTTGTCTAATTAAATTAAGTTATTTAACTTTGTATTAATTATACTATGTATAAACCCTTGAGGATTTATTATTCACTAATATTATTAAGAATGTTTATACCGTCTAAAAAATAATTAAATCTAAAATTTACTAATTTTAATACCCATTAAGGTCAATATAATTTTTTACACAATTAATTTTTTTGTAACTTAATTAGTTTTTGTTGCGTACCAAGGTGGCCAGAATAATTTCCCAGGAGCCCATCGAAACGATCTCCCCTCTCCCTCCAAGAGATCTCCCTTCAAGTGACATCCCTTTAAAGGCATACCTCTAAGCCGTTCACCGATTGAACGCAACAAAACACTCCATCCACCAAATATGTATCATCAATTTATCTTTCTATATTATTGGAATAGAAAGACATCTCACTTGAGCATCGGAGAATTTACGGTGGTAGTAATTTTCGCCATCATCTGACATCTTATTCTTAGTCGTATTGTGCAGGATTCAGATTCAATACTATGAAAATCGGATCAGCATCAGATCGACTAAAATGAAGATCTGATTTGCTGCCCCGAATCCATATGACAACCTGAATTATTGGTACGCAACACTTTTAAAAATAATTAGATAATTATCTCATAATTTACACTTCAAAAATAACTAATTAGGATAAATAATTATCCTATTCAAAATGCTACAAATGACTTGCTCAGGAGTCTTATTTGTTACCATATTATGTTTTCTATATATTTTTTTGTTTAAACTATATTATATGCATGTTAGTAGTAATAATTTATATTTAAGTATTTAAATTTATAATTTAATTATATACATTAATATTATATTTTTTAAAAAATTATATTTCTACGTATAAATGTTTATTCGTGACCTTATAAATACTCATGATTTAAATGTTATTTTTTAATAATAGTTAATAAAAGGAATATTTAATGATAATTGTATAAACAAATATTTTTGGAAGTTTTAAAAACAAATTGTTATTTATTTATTTTTTCTCTGAAAAATCCACAAAAAAATTTAAATTTCCCCAAAATATCAGCTTTTCCATTTCGAACAAGGACATGACAGCCCATAAAGAATTGCCGTCGAGATGGCCGAACCCATGTCAATGCACACCAATTTCGGCCCACGAGTCCGAGTAAAACCCTTGAAATTCTCAGATTAGGGTTTTAGGAGAGAGCTGTGTACAGTGTTGAGGGTTTTAGCGGTAGCTAATGACGTCTACTACGAGTTCTTGTTGTTTAGGGGTTTGACCGGTGGAGAGAGAATCCAAATTGTGCAAGTTATTTTCTATGAGGGTTTAACCTCTCTCTATGATTCTTGTTGTTCCAGGGTTTGAGCGGCGGATAGAAAATCCAAAATTTGCCAATTTTTTCTATTAGGATTTATCAGTTGCATTGATATTCAAATTTTCATCCTCCTCAAAATTCATCTTCCTCAAATTTCTTCAAACCTCAAGGAATGGCTTTCTGGGGTGAGTATACTGAACGATTTAATTTGAAACAGCCGTAAACTAATTCAACTTCAGGGATAATTATGGACGTTCTAATTGCAACACTGTTACAGCATCTTTTCACTCATAATTTTTTTTTCTACTAACGAAACGGATTTTATGAGTGAGTTTGTACTACTTGCTGGGGTGTTATATTGTTAGCACTCACTATTACGCAGTCCTGATCAATTTAGTGTTTTGAGTTTCAGGAGTTGAAGTGAAACCAGGTAGACCGTATACTCTGAAGTATGAGGATGTGAGAGGAAGGTTGATTATACGTCAGGTATCTCTTTGGTGTTTGTAAGATTAGATGGCATATGCGGTTTGTAAGATGAGGTGGCATTGGCGGGTCCCATGTAAATATATACTGGCAACGTGGCTTTTTATACAATTATCTTTCAAGAATATATTTATCCATTGGCACTTGATCATGGTTTAAACAAAACTTTTTTTTTTTTTTTGAAAATGCATGTAATGACAAGAAATCCAATTTTCTAGCTGTAAAATGTTTAATTACTCAGAATGTATTAACAGAATTATTTGATTCTTTATGCCAATGATTCTAATCAAAATAAATTTTTATGGCAAAAAATAATTTGTATTCTCAAATGATGTTAGATGGATTTACATCGATTGTGAAAATTTCATTTTCACTACGATTACTATTTGTCTTCGAAGGAAAAGAAATGGTAAAATCTTATAATATGATCAATTCATTCAATATTTTCCTGTGTAGAGGACAAATTATCACATTTGAATTATGTTCCTTGTCATAGAAAATGTTTGAAGTTGATAGAGACCAAAGGAGTGGATAGATTTGCCCGAGAAAACTTGTTCATAAATAAATTTACAGACTGTCGAAGTTGGTGTGTAAATTTTCCACATAAGTCATTAAGATAAAAGAGTCCTGCTTATTTCTTTAGCTGTTTTTTGTTCATTGGGTTGTGCAGAATGATTTTATACCCTGAGAAGGGAAATTGAATTTGGGGGATGCTTAGCTGAGGCGGTTTCATGGGTTTCTGTTGTGGGTTAAATGTTATTTTTCTATTTTAACCTCAACAGTTATGATTTCTGGTTCCACTGATGAGCTTGATATAGGTGTTGCACTGGCACCTTTTTGTGAATTTACCTATTTTTGTATTAAAAACAAAAATGAAAAAATTGATGCTTTGCCTTATTTTATAATTTGCTTATAAAAAATGGACTGTTAATTGAGCCCACCATCACGGATTTGTCGCCCAGCTCCATTTGTTGGAAGGTGTTCTCTACTGTATGTCTCATAGTGGTTTGGTTTGAAGATATCAACAAGAACATGAAAACTGATTGCTCTTTCCAACTTGATCAGAGGCAAGAGTAGATGGAAAGGGATGACTATTAGAGAAGTTTGACAGTTGCAATTGCAGCTTCATGATGTTGTGATAGCTGTCTCAAGGTACTAGATCTTTCTTGAAATGTTTTTTGGGATTGTGAATACATTGATTTGGAGATAGATGGTTGAGGTGGCAGTGGTCAATAAGGAAGACCGATTGAGGGGAGTTGAGGAAAGAAGTGAGGATGGTCGTTGAACATGGTGATATAGTGGGGCTTCTGATTATTAGGTTGTCCAATCAAATGAGAGAGCGAGAGAGAGAGGACAAGAGAGAAATACTGGAGGTCAGTCGAGGGGACTGTCAGAGTATCTATTGAAAAAGATAAAAACCAGATAGTTTCCTGGAGGAAATGGAAAAAAATGTAGTTTTGTGAATATTACTCTAAAATGAAGGTGTTTTTGTGTAAATAACCCTTAGTCAATTTAACCATATAGTTGCATTTGGGATGCTATTGTTTACGAGTTCAAATGAAGGTCATTTTTGGAGACTTATATATCATGAAAAAAAGGTGACTCAGTGCATGAACTCCCATATCGTGGAATTTGAGAAGAGCTAGATGTATTCAGCTTTACCTCTATCCTTTTGCATTAAGAAGAGGATATTTCTATGGCTGAGCTAGTAACTTCTAAGTCACAATGAAGATTGACACGTGAGGAGTCTAGTGTAAAGTTTTCTAGCAACTATAGCTCAATTGAGTGAAAATTAATGGATGATTATGCATAAATAGGACCAATCCCTTTGTGAATAATATAAAAAAGAACACTCCCAAATTGGGAGGTAAGAGTTGGGAAATATCAAGGAAACATTTTTTGTAGCTTTATTTGTTTAAACGTCTTGGAAACTTAAACTAATTATACTCATTTTTAGAATTCCCAATTCGGAAAGCGGTTTTCAATCATGAGTCGAATATATTCTCCAATTTGTTTCTTGTAGAAAAGGTTAAGTGGAAGCTGAGATGAAGCAACTCAGTTATTTTTACAGGTGAACATCTTTTCCAGTCCTTTTTTGGTAGTGAGAAAGAAAGGAAATAGTCAATCATTTATTTAGTTAGTTGGAAGAGAGTAGTATGGAATTGAATCCCTTTTAAATTTGACCCTTCATTAGTAGACTGTATTTTCTGTGGTCTAAGTTCCAGTCTGGGTTGTTTTGTTTAAACATATTATTCTTTGAAATCACATTTTGCAGCCCTATCTTTATTTATTTTTTAATTTTGTGAATTAAAGCCAAGTAAATGATTGATGGAAATTGTTATTTCTAGTGGTTTGATCACCTTCCCTTTGTCTTTAGCTATTGTACATGGATGAAAGAAAACCTATCCTCTCTCCAACCTTTTAATTAAGACAAAAGGCCATTTAGGAACTTTTGTTTCGATCTTTTGAAGTTTGTTAAATGTGATGTCCATTGTGTTATTATGTCTTTTATTTCTTTCTCTTTGGGGAAAAAGATTTAGAAACGAAATGTTTGGCGGATTTACCATATTGGTGATTTCATTGTCTAGTCATTGATTTGGATGTTATTTTTGGGATTTTGGAATTTGTGATGCCTTATGAATTTCGTGATGAAAAGGATTTAGATTGTTTTTCTTGTTTCAAGCCTCTATATATGTAGTAAAATTTACACTTTCTTGGGGATTTTTTTTTTCATTTTTTAACCAGGTAGATGTCAAATTTTGCGGTTGTGGTTTTGGCCTTCTTTGACTAGTAGTCGTATATTGGTCAATTTATGGGAATGATGTAAAGGTAAGGACTTTGGAGAATGAGACATGATGTGGTGTCACATTTTGAGTTTGCTGGGATATCTTGGTAAAATCAATTGCCAAGATTAGTGATTGATTATTTTCTTGAGTTCCTTGGAATTTGTATTTGCAATATAGATATTTTGTTGTGGCTTGTCATTATCTCAATCGTAAACATTAATCAGTTTATTAACTATTTTTTGAATGGTAATTTTTGTTATACTCAATAATATGCATTGTAGTAGGATAGATGACTATTGCATATTAAATGATTTCATTACTAGTTTCTATATCAAAATTTGGCTGGCGTTTTAAGATGTTCAGGTTCTTAGTCCTTAGATGGCATTTTAATAAAATATATCTTTTCTGTTTTTCATTCTATCCTATTTTGGGGTCTCAACGGACTGGAGCCCAAGCCTGGATAACACGATAGGATGAGATGCTAGTTCAGTGATGGTTCAATTGGCCCAAAGATGCCTCATCACCCAAGAGGGGAGTGAGTTGGTTGTTTTACAAAATGATGCTTTTTACAATTATTTTAAATTTCAAAATCAAAATTTTCAATTGACTCATTGTGGTTGTATATATTAAATGTGGCGCCATGTTAGTTTATGAGCTATGAATCGTTTGCCACTCTGGCACCACAATTTGACCAAGTATGAATCAAACTCCAGGCTTCACCTTACTTAAGGCCCCTTTGAAGCTTCCTTATTCTCATTAATGTATGGAGGGGCTTGGGTGACTTGGTCAACTAATTAAGTGCTCTAGACATACAAATTCAATTCACTTAATACATACATAACATGACTGAGAAGTATGGACACCCTCCCAGGGCTAAAATCGGTGTCCTACATGCCTCGACAAATGTCCAAATTATTTATTATCTTTTTAAATTGTGACACACTCTGTTATGTTCGGACGTTTTGGACTATGGTAGCATGTTGAAAATGTTATAATGCAATTCATTTATATGATTCAATTGTTTATAACTTTTCCTATGATTTTTTTTGGGTGGAAGAAATATACATTTATATTGTTAATTTAGTATAAAATTATGGTGTTAATTAATGAGGAAAATAATAAATTATGATATTAGTTGGCGTGTCCTTAGTATACTGTGTCTTCATGGTTAGAAAATTGTGTGTCGATGTATCAATGTCGTGTCTATATTCCGGTCGGTTTTCTTGCTTCTTATCCTAAGTAACCTACACTGACTAGTCTTGATAACTTTAGTCTTCATGTTCCTTGGTCATCGATTGCTCTCCCCTCCACAAACCATAGTTTTTAAAGCTGTTTAAGGTTTGTTCATTGTTCATGGTTCTTGCTTTGTAGGTTCTTAAACAACCTTGATCCTTTCACACTGGGAATGGACCATTTGTACTAACTAATTGTTTGTAATCAGTAAAACCGATATCCTTGATCCATAGGGTCAACACATTGACATAAGTCTGTTTCCTTTATGATATAGGGTTGATTGTCTAGCTTTTCATTAATGGATTTTCTGCAGTTATTGATAATATTTATTTGTTCTATATTAGGCTACCTTAGGCATTGGTTCATCAACAAAGAAAAGCATACTTCAATGTGAAGTAGGAGAGGGCAATCCAGTTTTCCTTTGCACTTTGTGGCCTGATAAGTCTGAGTCTTGCTCATTGAAACTTGAATTTGAGGAGGAGGAAGATGTGAAGTTCTCTGTCATTGGTGCAACAAGTATTCATCTTGCTGGCATCATCCATAGTAGTGGCAAAGAGTATGATCAGGATGATTATGAACCGTATCCTCTCGATGTAATTTTTATTAAAGCTTATGTAATGTGTTGTTATATTTTTCAATGATTCATTCTTTATACTTGTTAGATGACTAGCAGTTTGAGCAAAAGGAAATTTTTCCATGTGTGCCTGAATGCTATTCTTTGGTATTTTATTTCTTCCTTACTAAGATTTAAAGTGATTCATATGGAGAACATATTGCTGAGACTGAGACGGAGGAGTCCAGTGATTATGATTCTGAAGATGGTTTGGAGGATGACTTTTTTGATGATGACATGGATATGTTTCCATCTTCACCCATGCGCAGCAGTGGAGGTATAGATTTTTGATTATTTACCATTTATATTTATCCTAAAAACATGCTCTTTGGATACTAGCAATGTGCTATTCGTGCTTTCCTCAATTTATTATTGTTATTATGTTTCTGAAAACTTCTACCCATTTGCAAAACTTTGGATGTCCTACTATCAGCTGTTAACGTTGTACCAGAAGTTATCTGAATGTTGGCAAAAGATTATAACCCTTTGTGCTCAATATGGATGAAAATATTGGTATGAGACATATTAGGCTGTACATATCGATATCGGATATATTAAACAAATTTTTTTTTAAATCATAAGCCGATAGAGCTGTTTCGGCCAATATGAACACATATCGTTATATTGTTGTGGTATCGGAAATTATGGGTATTTGGGTGCCTTGTATTAATATATATCAATCAATATGTATTGTATCGACCAATATTTGCATCAATGATACTAATCGTTCTTTGTACTTCCCCATGTGAAGTTAATTAAGGGTAGTGACTAGTGAATCATTGAATTTCTAGATTGCTTGCTGTAGTTCTCATGTTACTCATGTGGTGTGAATATCTTGAAATGGCTCCATTATGCCCACTGCCTATAGAGAGTTGTCATATCTATGCAAGTATTCTGATCACAAAGCTAAACATTTCCATCTGCTTCTGAAGAAGTAACGAACTGTTCTCCATACTAGGACTTCTTTATATGTTGCATGAGCATGATCTCCTGCATTTATTCCTAAAATTGGAGTACTAGTGATATTTCCATCTGTTAAGAATTGCATGATGTGTATAATAACAGCTAGTCCTATTGTTAGAGAGGCTCTTGTATGCCCACTGGTTTCCAATCAAAATAAAGTAGCTTTTGACTGTTAAGACACGGGTTTCCAATGGTTGCTTGTCACTTAGAGGATCTTATGGTAATGCCAAGATAGGGTCATTGCATTTTGAGGTAGCCCTATCCTACGCTTTTTGGTTTTTTGCATAAGTAATAACAAATAACTAAAGGATGACCTAGTGTACGAAGCTTTTATATTCTATTCTCTCGGGAATGGTTGTTTGCCACTTAGAGGATCTTATGGTGCTTAGATAGGGACATTGCATTGCAGTAGCCCTATCCCATGCCTTTGTTGTTTAGAAAAAAATTATAACAAAAAGAGTGGCCTAGTGCACTAGTCTCTCATATTGTAGAGTTTTGGGATGGGAAGATGAGCATAACATTACCCTATATTGTAGAAAGGGTGTTTCTGTTTTTTAAACTTGTGAACTCCATGTCACCTTGGTTATTGATTCACAAAAGTTCACCCTCTTCCTATCAAGGTTTTATATATAATAGATGTGTATGTTCGCAGCCTTTAGATAGTTGGTGTCATGTGTATTTTTATTATTGTGATTATTACAATCATAAAGTGATGCTACTTATTGTAACTGGCATCATGTATCATCATACTTCAAGCTCATTAGTTTTGTCTTAGCACAATTCTCCTTTATTCATTTGTAAAAGTTCCATTTCTTCTTTTATTCTATTTTTATGTTTTTGGAATAGATGAATAAGATATAAAAAGGGTTTCTTACTGATTACTTTCAGGGATGCTGAAAGAAGTAATTTATAGCATTCACATTTCTCTAAGGGAATCATATTGATTCGAAAAACGGTCATTCTAGAAGCTTTGAAGAAGTAACAAATGAGATTGCGGCAGTATTGTTTTAGTGAGAAATATTTATACTACCTTGTTAGAAATTTTATAAAATGTACTTTCTAAAGATCCCAAAGACCAATTCTTGCATAAATTGTTGTCAATATTAACAGTGCCATCAATTGGAGTTGTATAATCTATATAAGACATAATAGTGAGGCAGTGGACATTGTAGGAGTAATGGGTCACCCTATACAACAATTCCCTGCTTTTAGTTGTTTGTTTGGCAATGTCATTTCTTTGAACTATCCTCTTATAACAAATGCAGTAATCACTAATCTAGACTGCATAGGGTACTTATCAATTGAGCTAAAAAATATTTATTTCTATTAAAATTGGGAATATATATACGTATGTAGTTAATCCATCTCTTTTTTGATATATGAAGAGCAAGTATGGATAAAAATATAGTTATCGGACGCAGTTATATCAATATAGAACATATCAAAAAATACATGTTGGTATCAGACATATCAAAAGAAATTTTTTTTCTGCGAATTATTGCCCGACATGAGAATATCGATTGACATATAGTGATGCAACGTCAATACAGCGATCATCACAGTTATTTTCGCAGCATTGGGCAATGTCGGTATTGTGTGGCAATGCTGATTTATATTGGCCAATATCTCATTATAAGAGAACAAGTGATGACTATTTATAATATAGGAATGTAAGGCAAGAGAGAATGGATGAGTTTTAGCACAAAATAAATGAAAGACCACTATGTGCACCCTTAGGCTAGCGATAGATGGAGGCTTTTATGCTTCTTATGTTGGAAAGTAATTTGCAAAGAATTGAGCAAGCTATAAACATAGCAAAGAAAGAAGCAAAATTGATGTGTGTGAGCCAAATGTTCTTTAAAGGACTTAAACAATTGGAGGTTAACTGTAACGTTCCTGGGTACCCGCTTGTGAATATTGTTCGTTTTCCCATACAGGCGCACGGTTTTGTTCCTGGTAGACAGCCTCCACCGTCCCCAAAACGCGTCCACCAAAGAAACACACAGTCTCTCAACCATCAGAGTCTGCAGCAGCCACACAGGTACACAGCGTGGTGGATATTGTCCCTCCCAGCCACACAGTCCGCAGGGTTTTGTTCTGGCGACCCTCCACAGGTCCCAAGACGCGTCCACAAGGGAGAGGTATCCACGCCTTTATAAGGCACGTTTCGTTCCCCTTCCCATCCGATGTGGGACATTACAAGTGGATTCACATCTCTTACAACCGACACAATCCTCTGTTCTTGGGGCAAACGTGGCAGTGGATCATCAAATTCAATAACTAAACACAAAGTTCTATCCTTATTCGTGGAGTTTGACACATCGGATTTGTGGGAGGCACGAAGCGCGCTCTTATAAGAGGCGTGGAGTTTGACACATCGGATTGGAGGGAGGCACGAAGCGTGCTCTTATAAGAGGCGTGGATACCCTTCCCATTGAGACGCGTTTTGGGGGCAGTAGAGGCCGTCCGCCAAGAGCAAAATCGTGCGGAGCCTGTGTGGTTGCAAAAGCGGACAATATTCACAAGGGGGTGTCCGGGGACGTTACAAATGGTATCAGAGTCAGGACCCGAGTTCGGTGTGCCAGCGAGGACGATGGGCCTTTTTGGGGGGGTGGACTGTAGAGTCCCACATCGGATTGTAGAGAGGCACGAAGCGCGCTCTTATAAGAGGCGTAGATACCCTTCCCATGGAGACGCGTTTTGGGGGCGGTAGAGGCCGTTTGCCAGGAGCCAAACCGTGCAGCATACCTGTGTTGCTCCATGCGGGTGCCTGGGAACGTTACATTAACTTTTATTTGGCTATCTAATTTGTTATTATTTGACTCCTTTTAACTTC
>JAOVVI020005249.1:0-16702 GCA_028571085.2 Nepenthes alata
ACAAAATACTGAGCACCACCGATCGACTTCTCTTTGAACGGACCACACACATCTGTGTGTATGAGATCAAGCAGTCCAGTTTTTGGGGTTGACGGAACTCCATTGAAGGATACTCTTCTCTGTTTCCCGGCCAAGCAGTGAGGACACGTTTTCATCCCGTCCTCTTTCATTTCTTTGATTAGGCCCTTCCTGACCAAGTGAGACAATCCCTTTTCACTCATGTGGCCCAACCTCCTGTGCCACAAATCCTCTGTCTCCTTACAGGTTACAGTGTTTACATCTCCGGCCATGGCACGGACCTCCATCACATTCAGACCGGAGCACTTTTTCCCTCTCGCTGCAACAAAAGACCCTCATAGAAGGTGTTGCAGTAGCCCTCATCATCCAGTCTACCGGCTGAGATGACATTCAAACGAATGTCAGGAACATGATGCACATCCTTCAGCAGCAGTTTTGTGCCATTATTTGTGACCAGAATAATATCTCCTCTGCCTACAACAGAAGATATTCCTTTGTTTCCCATCCTAATTACTCCAAAATCTCCTGGAGTATAGGATGTATATAGTCCCTTTCAGGACGTGACATGTAGGGTAGCGCCCGAATCAATTACCCAACCAGATTCAAGATCTGTCAAGTTTACCACCTCTCCTTGGCATGTCAATAGGAAATCCCCACTTGTGACTACTGAGACGGAGGACGTTTCCTCGCCGCGTTCTTAGTCACTTTTCTCCTTCTCTGCATTTTCTCACTTTCATTTGAAACAATGCTTCTTAATATGGCCCTTTTTGCCACAATGATGGCACTCCAGATTTTGGTATCTGGATCGGGACTTGCTGCGACTCTTCTCTCCAGGTTTCTGGTGGCGACCTCTGCTTCTTCCCCTAGATTCGGTCACCAGGACCTCAGAATGAGAAGATGATGAGGTTCCTTGCGACCTCCTGGACTCATTCATGAGCAGAGAGGCAATAACCTCATCCAACCTTAGATTATCCTTGCCAAACAGCAAGGTTGTGACGATATGGTCATAGGTGGCCGGTAGTGAAGCCAATAAGACCAACGCCTTGTCCTCCGCTTTGATCTCCTGATCAAGTGCAAACATCTGCGTCAATATTCGGTTAAACTCATCCAAGTATTTTTCGAAACTCCCTCTTTCGGATAACCGTAAACCATAAAATTGCTTCTTTACGTGCAGTCTGGTTGTCAGAGATTTGGACTTGTAACGACTTTTGAACTTCTCCCAGACCTCCGCCGGATAAGTTAAACCAAGAACTTCTTGGAGAGTGTTGTCTGCCAGACACAGCTTGATGGTACAGTTTGTAAAATCTCTCTTGTCTTGCCATTCATCGTCGGTTAGATTTTCAGGCTTTTCGTCCTTTTTCTTCAGTGACTTCACTGTCCCTTTCCTCGTCAGAATGTTCTTCACCCTTTCTTGCTAGAGAATGAAATTGCCCTGCCCGTTGAACTGCTCAATGTTGAACGACAGATTCTTTGACGACGAGGATGCCATTAAAACAGAGTTTGGAACCTGTCTCTCATACCACTTGTTGGGATTGAGGACGGACCACTTACCCGATCAGTTAAGATGGTATGAAATATGAATGAAGAAGAACAAATTGAACACCAGATTTTTACGTGGAAAACCCTTCTCAATCAAGGGAAAAACCACGGGACAATCCGTCCACAGAAACGTATTTCACTATATGAGATTTTGGAGACAATAGTAGAGAACCAAGAGAAATCAGAGAGCACTACTTCACCGTTTTTCTCTCACTCTTGTTTTTCTGCAAAAACAAAACTGCACACACACCCTCTAAACTAGGGTAATATATTTCACATAAAAAGGACAGAATTAATCCTTGCCACTAATGTGAATATTCCCTGCCAGAAACGTCTTCAGCATAACCGTTTGAGATCATATATCTCCAAGAAATCTGCTGAGTTGGCATTGTATAGAATTTTCAAGCGAGCGGCCAACCGTATGCCGTCCGCGTTCTTTACTACCGGTCAACACTCCTGTTGACCGTCTGAGAAGTTGCCCTCCAGGAATCTTTCAAAAAACTGATTAACTTAACAGCCAAACCGATTAATATCGAACCGGCAATGTTAACCGCCAATCCGGTCAACTCCCCGTTGACCGTATGAAACCGTGCTCAACAAACCGGTCAACTCCCTGTTGACCGTCTGAGTCTTGCCCGCCGAAAAACAGTCTAGTTCTCAATTAACTAGAATTTCTTCATGGGAGTGATCTCTAAGAGTGACCACCACCTAACCCAATGGAAAATAAAAGATGCTCAGGGGATGACGAGGATTTTGGGGTCTATTGATCTTGCTATTGTTATTAATTTTTGGCCATGTAAAATTGTGAAAAACTATATGGGAATACTTGAAAAACTGTATTATCATGATAATACTGTCTAATGTTTTCAGTTGGAATATGAACCTTTTGGTTATACTCAAGGCAACATTTCCATTCAGATTACTTCTCCGGGTTTCAAAATTTGTAGGCTGAATTTACTGAAATGGTTACCTGCTAAATCTTTCTTTACTGTTTAGAAGGTTCATGAATAAAGTAAGAGAGATCAATTTTTGATGAAGTCACGGCTTGAATTCAAGACAACACGTTCAAATTTGATAAACTGTGTTTCTATCCCTTCTTTAGATGTGTGCTTTGGGGAGCTATTTCAAGAGCAGCAGTGCCTTACGACTTAGGCTACTTTCTAGTAAGATGGCATGCCATCTAATACAGTTGCTTATGAAGCCCATGGGAGAGGGAAGGGTAGAGACACAAGAAGGTTCAATTCTTCAGCTACAAAGAGTACGAACATATTGTTGCTCATTATGCAAAGAAATTTTGCAATTATTGTAAGAAATCGGGACATATTATGAAAGAATGTCCAATTCATTCTTAGAATCATCAAGCTAATGCCTATCAAGTATCAATTGTGTCCTCTTCTGGTGATCCTACCATAGCTGATGACCAAACTAAACTTACTCCAGCAATGATTCAATAGATGATTGTTTCATCGTTTCCAGCTTCAGGGATTCAAGGTAATGATATATTATCATCTTGGCTTGTTAATTTAGGGGCTTCTAATCACAAGACTGGTTCCCCTATCACTTAGAAATATTCGTGCATATCGTGGCTCATCTCATACTCAGATTTCCTATGGTGTTAGTTACTTATTCATGCCATTGGATGTATTAATTCCTTTGTTACAGAAGTTTTTGTAACTTTTGAGCTTTCTACCATTGTTATTTTAGTGGGCCAAATGATTGATAACAACAGTGATGTTTGGTTTTTATGTGATAGTTGTCTTATACAGAATTAGGTGTCAGGGAAGATACTCGTGAAGTGGCCTAACGTTGGACGCCAGTTTCCTTTGCACTTTCCCATTCCTAATTTTATTTCTTTGGCCTGAATTCTATAAACAATAAGGGAGAGAAATGACATAAATGTTTGGGTTATTAGTTCTATTATTTTTTCTCATTTAGTAAACTCTGGATTGTTGGGCGATAATATTAATTTTCATCTCACATTTCTCTTAAATGTTCCATTTGTAAATTAGGTAAAAGTAAGACTCTTTTATTTCCTTTTCATTGTAGTGATGTTGCAAGATGTTTTGATTTGATTCATAGTGATGTGTGGGATATCAGTCCAGTTATATCTCACGCTAATTATAAATATTTTATAACTTTCATTGATGATTATAGTAATTATGCCTAAATATATTTTCTTCGTTCCAAATATGAAGCACTTTCCGTTTTTTAAAAATTTGTGGTCGGATTTTTGACACACTTTAAAGTTTTTAATAATGCAATTTTTGACACACTCTAAAGCGTTGAGATCAAATTCTGGTGGAGAATATGTCTCATGAATTCCATACCTTTCTTTAGAACGAAGGTATTATACCCCATTGTTCTTGTCCCTGTACTCTTCAACAAAATGGTGGCGCATAATGTAAGAATGGTCATCTCTTATATGTCGTTCGCACATTGTTGTTGGAATCCTCTTTTCCATATAAATTCTGGATAGAATTTTTGTCCACTGCAGTCTATTTAATTAATAGATTGTTCTCACAAATCTTGAATTTTGGCGCTCTACATTAATGTCTTTACCATTAGCATTCCTGCTACCTTGACATACATACCTTTGGTTGTGTTTGTTGGGTCCATTTACCACCTCATGAATATCACATACTTTTGGCTCAATGTGTTAAATGTGGATTGATGGGTTAAAGTACTTCTCCCAAATGTTATGTCTACTATGATTCGGGCTCTCACAAATTTCGGCTCTCTCATAATGTTGCTTTCTTTGAAAATTAATTCTTCTTCTCTACTCATGTTGAGTCTTTACTCGAGAAGTATCCTCTTCTTTATTTTGATGACCCCATTTCTACTACTGAAAAATTGCAACCCGGTCGTGTGTATGAAAGACAATGACCGGCTTTTGCCTCTTCTTGCGTTTAACCTGACATCTATGCTTGTTCAAACTGCATTTTTCACGGATGCTTCGTCTTCAGACATTTTTCCGAGATGGTCTACTAGAGTTGTCTGACCTTCTGATTGGAATGGATTCTTTACTAATTTAACTTTTTATTTCTATTCCATCATGTTAATGCGTGGCTATAAAACATAAATGTTGGCTTACGGCTATGGATGAACTTTGCACACTTCAGGAAAACCATACAGGACATGTACTCTGTCCCAATCATGTTAAAGCTATTGGATGTAAATGGGTTTATCCCATCAGGTGTCATTTTGATGGTTTTTTTTGATCGATATAAGGCTTGATTGGTTGCCTGTGGCAATAGATAGAAGTATAGTGTTGATTATGAGAAGATTTTTGCTCTGGTTGCTAAGATAAAACTGTGCAAATAGTTATTTCTATAGTTGCATCATAGGGCAAGCCCCTTTATCAAACAAATGTCAAAATGATTTCCTTCATGGCAATCGTAAATAGGAGATCTATATGGCATTACCTCTTGGCTTATTCTCTTCTCCCTCTTTGGATATATGTAAATTGAGGTGATCTCTCTATGGGCCGGAACAGGCTCCTTGAGTATTGTTTGACAAATTTTGCTCTACCGTACTTTGATTTTCCTTTCAACAAAGCCAATATGATCCCTTGTTCTTCCGTTGCAATACATCTACTGGTATTGTTTTTCTCCTCACTTGTGTTAATGATATTGTTTTCATTGGGATAGATTTTGTAATAATTACTAATCTGAAGCAGCACCGCCCAGTGTCGTGTCATATGAAGGATCTTAGTGCCCTCATGTACTTCTTATGGTTGGAGGTTGATATTGATTCCATGGGGTTTTTTTTTGAATCAACGTAAATACATTTAGTATTATCGGTTAGTTGATTGTCGGTCATGGAGCTCACTCTTTTTGATCCATATTTTCTTATTACGTTTTATAGTATTGCTTAAATTCGTCACTTGATCATTTAGAAAGTTGATGCAGTGAATGAGATGTGCTATCCTTGGATTTTGCCGAAAATTATTTTGACGCAACGTTACGGGGTAATAGGGGTGAATATGGCCAATAATGCTGAACCCATGACATGTATGGATGAATTTAATATTGACGTCAGAATTAGACCTTTGCTTCCTAGCAAAATTAAAGCCAAAATTTTTCTTACTCTTTAAGTTTTGAAGATTTTGTGTATTGGTATACTTCTTTGGGGAAACTCTTAGCAACTGATCAACACGGGTAGATGACATGCTGCTTTGTCTTGGGATAGATGTGGCTCAGACAAATACAGTTTTAGAGTTAGTGTATAAGCAAAAGTTCCAACCCCTTTATCAAATACAATTTTGTGTGAAATACCAACATTTTTTTGATATTTTTTGTTAGGAGGAGATATACTTTTGTGTACTGTTTAGGGGGAGCTTTTCTTGTGTTATTTCGGGGGAGTTTTGATGATTTTATTAGTCTTGATGTCTTTATGAGTTTTGCTGATTTCATTAGTTTTGATGGCTTCATTAATGTTCCTGTTTATTCATATCACTTATGTTGCTATATGCTACTGTGCATGGTTGTCTTATTTTTGTGTTGCTATAGACATATTATCTTTATTTGTATTATGTCTATTTGTACTAACCATGGTTGCCCAGGCACCACAGCTATAGTATCGGCACGACAACTACAGTATTGGCACAGTAGTTCTCATGTCCTTGCTCATTTACTTTTTGTACTATTTTTCTTTCTCATTAGGTATAGACTTTTATATACACGAGTTCTATCTCGATGGTGTTTGAATTTGTGTTTTTCTTGTATTTTTTACTTTATGTGGTTTTGTCTTGGAATTGCCAAAGAGGGAGATTGTTAGGGTCATTTATGTGTTGGCCTATTCCGTGATCATATTTGGTTGTGTATCGATATTGAGTTGTATTTATTGAAGTGCTGCATCAACTCATTTTCGTGGTTGTCTGATCTCGGTGTCCTACGCCCGCTGCATGCCTGCTCTGCGCTCGAGCCCGGTTTCCAGTGGCTGCGTCCCTGCTGTTCGCTCGCCATAAGCTCGAGCATCAATTCCAGTAGCCTCGCGCCTGCTGTTCGCTCGCCATACGCTCAAGCCCCAATTCGAATAGTCTCGCGCCTGTCGTGTGCTCGAGTCCCAAAACCAATAACCTTGCGCCCGAAGCTCGAGCTCCGCGGCAATGGTCAAATTTTTAAATGTGTTTTTCGAGTCTCCCTATATAATTCTCTCTTCTTTCAGTTGCCCTAACTCTTATTTATGTATTTTGGAACGCCCGCTCTAAGAGAAAAGAAAATTGTCTTACTTTAATCTTGCTCCATTTAAGAAACCTCAACTACATTATTTGTTCTTGTGTCACCGGTTTTCTCACCCCTTTCACATTACCGTTATAACACTTCCTACCCATTTACCTTCTTTGGTGACGTTGGTATTGTGAAAAGGGGGTTCCGGTGGTGTTTGGTACTTCAAGCGGTTCGTGAGGGAAGATTGTCATGAAGGCCGAAAGGTGTCCTGTTTCGTTGCCGTAGGCAAATCTAAGGAGTTCCTTGGTAGAGATCACGCGACGGGAGTAAGTCAACTAGGTTAGCGCGTTGTTACCACCCGATCTGTAAGTTGATTTTCATAGTGCATATCTTCCTTGGTCATTGAACCCCGGAGGATTTTACTCGATAGCCGTGGTTATCGAGGTTTCTTTTCGTCACTAAAAATTGTCTTTTTATTATTTTTATTGCTTCATTTTTTATACTTGTTTGATTCATTTAGATTGGAATATTCTTTATGTGTATCAAATATTTATTTTTGTATTGCTTCTGCTAATTTATCAAGGGGTCGGAACTTTTGTGTGATTTGGGATGAAAAGTTCCCTTCATAATCCATTACCATCATCCCATAATTAGCATTCAGGTGATGCACTACTCAGATAATTTCGCTATTAGAGACTGATCTATGGTTGTTGTTCATGTTGTGCTTAGTTCCTTTTGGGTAGGATGTGCTATTAGAGGATGATAAGAGTCTAGAGGTAGTTTTTTATGGGGTGGCCTTGACTTGAGAGGCGGTGGTCACTCAGTTAGTTGAACTACTTGAAATGTTGTTATCATTGTTGCAATGGTCACTCCGTCAAGTATTATTGGGATTTGTATGGTCAACCGGGTAGATCTACACATGAAGCTTCTTCGGTGGAAATCTCTCATTCCTTCTATGGCATCATTCCTGTCATATAGCCTAATTTTACACCAATATCACAAGATAAGAATGCTGAATTCCTAAATCCTAAAAGGCTACCTCCATGGCTGCTCTGGCACAGTGAAGTTCCACGTCCTACTATCTTTTATCTTCCGCTCGCAGTTCATGGATCATCGATTTTGAGGCCAATGAATATATGATTCGTTCGTTCACTTTCCTTAATATCATTCTGTTGATTATTTTAAATGTGTTATCTATGCTAATGGTTCTCAAACTAAAGTGTTAGGCATGGGGATCATCCATTTGAGCCCAAATCCTGATTTATCTACTGATCTTCATGTTCTAGACTTTCCGTTCAGCTTATTATTTATTATAGCTAAATCACAAAAACTCTCATTTGTTTTGTCAATTTTTATCCGACCACGAGCATATTTCAGGATTTCAAGACAAAGGTGATTGATAAGTAAGAGGTTTATATTACCTTGATATCTCGCCTATCTCTCTTCCTCGAGCTTTCCAGTCTATTACATCTCCTATGTAGTGGTATTGTTGTCTTGATCATCCATCCTTGCTTATTCTAAAACATCAAATTGTAGGTCTACACCATTTTGTCTCCTGCATGTGAAGTTGCCAATTTAGCAAACATAGCCATGTTATTTCTTTCTAGAAGGGTTAGTCATGTCTCTATACCATCCGAGTTAGTCCAATCCGATATATGGAAACCAATTCTTATTTCTACAAATAGATTTCAGTACTTTGTTATTTTTGTGGATGATTTTTCTTGTATAAATTGGATATACTTGATAAAAAATGACTCTGAGTTACTTTTTATCTCTTAATTATTTCAGGCTGAGATTAAAACTTAATTCAAACACAAAATTGAAATTCTTCATTCTAATAATGCTAAAGAATGAGTTCACAACTTTTAGCTCTCATTTCACATCAAAAGGCATTCTTCATCAGATTTCGTTTGTGTATGTTCCTTTACAAAATGGGGTCGCTGAATGAGAAATTGTCACTTATTAGAAGTTACTTGGGCCCTTTTGTGTTATATGGCATGTTCCCTAACTATTTTGGAGTGATGCTATTTTCACTACATGATATCTCATCAACTTTATGCCATTATCTATTTTGGATAGAGCCTTACCTTTTTCTCTCCTTTTCCACCCTTGTCTCGCTTCTCACCTCCTCGGAGTGTTTTTAGGTATGTGCTATGTTCATGAGCTTGGACTTGTTTTGAAAAACTTGATCATTGATCCACTAAATGTGCCTTTCTTTGTTACTCTCACACACAAAAAGGTTATAATTGTACAATCCTTCCCTTAGGCGCTATCTTGCTAGTGCAGATGTTACATTTGATGAATTTATACCATGCTTCTCCAAGGAGCTTCATGTGGAACCCCATTCTTTCCAATTGTTGTGCCCTTCCGACCTTGAAGTACCTTTATTTACCATCGCCTTTTTTCCCCTACAAATTAACCTGGCTAGTTGCACCCTCAAACAAACCACCATGATCACTCTATTCCTCTATAGGTTCATACTCGAAGACTTTGTACTGGTTTGTCCCTGCAAATCTCTTTCCATCCATAAATCATGCACTTACACATTCTAAGTCTCTACCAATTACTCTTTATAAAGGTAAATGTACTTGTGTCACCCAACATCATATTACTCAATATGTCGGTTGATTCTTTATTGCCGTCCTTTTGGTGTTTTGCATCTCGACTTTTTAGTATGGTTATGCCTACAACCGTAAATGATGTGTTATCTGATCTTGGGTGGAGGAAAACCATGGAATTAGAAATGGCTGCTGTACATGAGAATGAAACAGGAGTTTATTCCTTTAAACTATGACATCTGCACCTTTGGTTGCAAGTGGAATTTGCACCTAAATTTAGTCTAGATGGCTCTATTGCTCGCCTAAAAGCCTTATTGGTTGGTAAAGGTGCCATGCAAACTTATGGTACTGGCTATGATGAAACTTTCTCACCTATTGTTAAGATGTTCTCTTATTAAGTTCTCATTTCCATTGCTACTAATTTTGATTGGTCTCTCCTTCAATTGGACTTGCCTGAATAAGTTCACATGGAGAAACCTCTAGGTTTTGTTGCTTGGGGAGAGTAAAAGAATTGTATTTGTAGATCAATGAAGGCATTGTATGGGTTAACCAATCATCCAGAGCATAATTTGGAAACTTTTCAGAGGTTATCCTTGAGTTTAGCCTACAATGTTGTTATAAAGACCACTTAGTATTTCATGTACGAAATAATACATGCCATACTATCCTTGTAGTCTATATTAATGATATTGTTATCGCCAAAAATAATATAGATGGGATTGTGTATCTAAAACAGTTCTTGCAACAACGAATTCAAACAAAAGGTTTGGGACAACTTTGTTACTTTTTTGGTATAGAAGTTGCTTTATCTAAGGTGTAAATATGTCTTAATGGAAGTATGTACTTGATCTATTTCATGAGACTGATCTTCTTGGTACTCATTCTTAAGGAAAGCTCCTAGAGGATGAAGGACAGTTGTTTGAAGATCCAGGTTAGTATGGTCAGCTGGTTAGAATACTAAACTATCTTACAATCACAGGACCAAATATTTTATATGCAATTAGTGTGGTGAGTCAGTTTTTAAAAGCTTGTTGAGTTCTCTATTAGAAAGCTGTTACACGCATTCTTAAGTATGTAAATAAGGCTCTAGGACTTGGAACGCTATACAGGTCAAATGGACAACTTCAAGTAAAAGGAGGCACCGATACGGACTTGGCAGGATCGCCTTTCGATAGATCTACTATGGAGTGCTGTACTTTCCTTGGTGGTAACCTTATTTTGTGAAGGTAAAAAAGCAAACAGTGTTAGCATGATCAAGTGCAGAAGCAAAAATAGAGCGATGATCCTCACTACGAGTGACGTGACATTGTTACAATATTTTTTCCAGAAAATTGGGTTTTCTCCTCTTACTTGTATACCATTTTTGTGATAATTAACCTGCGGTACATGTCACTTCCAATCTAGCATCTCATGAGAGAATCAAACACGTCGAAGTTGATTGTCATTTTGTTAGAGGCAAAATCATAAATGGTGTTATATGTACGATGTTGTGAAGTCTGGAGATCAACTCGTATGTTCATGAAGTCTATTATAGGTTATCGATTGAAGTTCATTTGTTCCAAGTTGGATTTAAACGAAATTTATATACTAGCTTGAGGGGAGTGTTAAGAAACTAGCCAAATAAACACAGATATCAACTTGGTATAAATCAGTGGAAGCAGATTAAGCAGATTGTGATTGTAGTAAATCAAAGGGAATATTATTATATTTTTATTCTATTCATTTATGTATTCCTTTCATTTTCTGTAGAATGTTGTTATTCTTTTTAATGAAGAAAAAGGAGAAGGGAGGAATTAACACTTCTACTTCCCACATTCATTCAACTTTCCCATTAACCTTAACAAAATTAGTTTTCATTTGTTAAATGCAGTTTGTGCTTTTTCCTTCAACATGTCCTTTGAAGGGGAATAAACCATACAAAATCCATGTTCTATGAAGGGAAATGAAAAAAAAAAAAAAATCTGTTCTTGTTAACGTGGGTGATGTAAACTTGGCTGCTTACTTCATGTTGGTAGCAGTACAAGATTAATATCCTGATGTCATATAACGAATGAAATTATATTAAACATCTGGCATGGATCCTTTTGTGCTTTATTTGCATCTCTTGGCTTTTGCAGCTTTGCTTGTTGAAAATGGGAAGTTTCTTCTTTCTGCAAAGCGAACCAGAAGAACCACATGTACTGACTATGTGATCAGCATGGATGTAGATAACATATCAAGGTCGAGCAATACCTACATTGGGAAAATAAGGTAATCACTCAAATTTCTTGAACTAGAACCATTTGTTCCTTATCTTTAGGGTTGGACAATTTTGTGACATTGTGTTTTATCTGGAGTCTATTATTTTATTATATCCATGTCTGTTTAAGTTTTAGGGCTATATTTGGTCATATGTGAAAGGTTGGTTTTCTGTCTTTGTTTGGTTCATGAGAAATCTGGTCAACACACTTTCACGCAAGGTTTGCAAGGTGTTTCGTTTGAGCAAAAAAATGCATTGCAGTTCAGTTTGCATCCGGGAAGTTATTTTTCATGTGTTTGTATGCTCATGGCACTTTGTGTCATTCCACATGACAACTGTGTAATGGCAGTTCATACTACAGGCATCCAGAGTCAAACCATAAAATTCCCTAGATAGTAGCTCATGTTGTGTAGTTCCGTAGGTGATCTGCAAGATAGCAGGGTGAGCTGCTCAAACCCGTATTGACGGCACGGAACTGCTTTGCATGATTTTAGGAAACATTTCGTTTGAGCAAAAATGTAGCTTCTGCCTATGGATGAAAATACCGATCTTGGTATTGGACATATTGGAGAATACCTATGAATATCGGATATATTAAACATAAAATTTTTAAAAATCATAAGTTGATAGGATCATATTAATTAATATATCACTGATATGACAATGTATCATGATATTATCAAGGTATCGGAAAATATTAGTTTCAAGGAGGTCTGATACCGATATATATTTGCTGATATTTACATCAATGTTTTGCCTGCTTTCTACTTCACTGCTTTGATTGTGAGTTTTCTTTCTGTTTTTTAAAAGCCCGAGCCTCTTTTGTTAGGTGTAATGGGAGATCTAGATTGAAGTAGAGAGAGAGCCTTCATTTGACAGCCTGAGAGGGCAACTTTGATTTCTGAGAGAACGACAACCTTCTTGAGAGATCTTCCCTCTGCCATTGATGAGAGATTAGAGGATTTAAAGATCCTTGGATGACTTAGGATCTCTTACCTGTTATGAATCTTATTTAGATTAGCCTCTAAACCTACAAAGTTCTAGTATGTGTTTCATATGTAGATTTGAGGAGTGTTTTTGGTTAGAAGAGTTTGGTTGATTAGAGATCCACTTGGAGGAATCAGAAGATGTTGAGGTAATTGCGGGTTTGCAGATCTAAGGAGGATCTTAGATAGTTGCTTGCCCAGTTTAAGTTGACTAGGGGGTCTAACATGTCTGTAAGTTGATTTTCAACATATAGTGGATTTTCAGATGGCGTCTAAAAGCCCAAGTGTTTCTCTTTGAAAGAGTTGCTAAAGAAGTTCCCCTCGTCACTGGATTGTGTATTCTCTCCGTATCTGCATATTATTTATTATATATGCATATGAATAATGATGATTTGTATTTGAGCATTTTGATCATTAATTTCTTTACGAGTATTGAAGTTGTGATTTTTAAATTTGTACTTCTGGATAGAAATGCATATTTATTCCCCTTTAGGTATTCGTGAGCCTAAACACCATTTCCTCGTATGTGTTCTGCTCGCTCTCAGTATCCTGTAACAAATGTCATTAACAATCCGATTCCCATTCCTCTCCATTTGATTCTTTTAAAAGAAATGCAATCTAAATGTTTCATTGCCTGGAAATTTTATCTTTTTTTTAAAAAAAAAAAGAAGTGACAAGCTGAAATATGCTACTGATAAGAGAGGAACTCGTTACCTTCTACTATGTTTTCCAATATTTGTTGTTCTACTGCCTTTTTTTCTTTATCAAGGCCATCCTACGATCTAAGCATTCCCATGCATATTTTTATTTTATAATTTTGGTAGGAAAGGCTTCATCAATAGGGCTTTCAAGATTTGGAAAAGCATACTTGCTAGTTCCAATTTTGATATTCATTTTGCGTCACTGCAGCTGCTGCTTCTTCTTCTTCTTCTTTTTAAAAAAATCGCACTCATCAATCTGATTATTTGCACCACTCAACATTCCTAGACACATCTCCTGTACTTGATCTTTCTTCCTGTCCTTTCACATCCTGTCCTCATTTTATTTTCTTATTCTTCAGAAAGATTGATCGGGGATAATGTATGCCGTGAATCAAGTTTGCGGCAATACTTGCTTGTTATATTCATAACTATAGATAGTACACGTCTGTTAAAGCTCTTGCTGCTACTGTGCATTCTAATGAAGAATCTCATCCCCTCATTTCAGGTCAAATTTCCTGGGGACAAAATTTATTATTTATGATACACAGCCTCCTCATAAAAGCTCTCTGTCTTCTCCCCTTGGCTGCTCAAGCCGTAGGTTCTCCTCCAAAAATGTTTCCCCAAAAGTCCCCACGGGTGGCCACAATATCGCTCAAGTAACGTATGAGCTGAATGTGCTCGGTACAAGGGGCCCACGTAGGATGCATTGCATTATGCACACGATCCCTGCCTCATCTCTTGAGCCAGGTGGCAGCGTTCCAGGCCGGCCAGAGCTGCTCCCTCGATCTCTTGAAGACTCATTTCGGAGCATGTCATTCTCAAAGTCAATAGATCACTCATCCGAGTTCAGCAGCTCCCGATTCTCAGACATTGTTGGGCCTCGTGACGAAGAAGACGGAGGGAAGGATATGCCCTTGGTTCTCCGCAACAAGGCCCCCAGATGGCATGAGCAGCTGCAGTGTTGGTGTCTCAATTTCAGGGGAAGGGTAACTGTTGCCTCCGTGAAGAACTTTCAGCTAATTGCTGCCACACAGCCTGCTTCCGGTGCACCGATGACTCCTCAGCCATTGCAGCCGGCTGATCACGATAAGGTTATTCTGCAGTTTGGGAAAGTAGGAAAGGATATGTTCACCATGGATTACCGGTATCCTCTATCTGCATTTCAAGCTTTTGCTATCTGTTTGAGCAGCTTTGACACCAAATTGGCTTGTGAATAGTGGAAAAACAAAGTTGGAAGAGAAAAAGAGATTTAGCTGTCATCTTTGTCAGTCCATAGAGTCCATTAAGATGGGGTGATGGTTGTGAGAGCTGTTATGGTCCTTCCGGCGGGAAGGCTTCTATATTCATCCAACAATCAGGATTAGAAGTTAGATGGATAAATGGCGAAGATAATTGATTTAAATGCCTATTTGATTTTTATCATTTATTTGCTTAACCTTTTTTCCTCAATTTTTATTCCTGTTCGTTGGGTGGATACCAAAACCTCAACCGAGGAAGATAACAGCACTGGGTGGTGGTTGTATGCAGTCTCTACATGACTCAGAGGGAAAGTGCAGTGAACTGTTCTGTAGGAAACCGAGGACAGGGTTTCCCATCACCTTTATTTTTCTCTGCTGGCCGCTTTTTCTTTATTTTACTTATATAAATGTATATTTATTTCCTTTTGTTGGGTAGATACTTCACAACGATGCACAGTGCCCTTGCCCATTCTCCTGGTTTCTTAGACATTACTGTTGTTTCTGATATATATGCTTTAATCCGTTGAGGACTGACTCTGTTTTTTTGTCTTCAGGGTGTTTGTTTCTTTTATTTTTCTTCGGAAGTTGATTTTGCAAAAAGTTATAATTTGTAGTCTCTGCTTGAAGTGATTTGTTTGGCCAATTTATTGGCGGTTGGAAAATTTCATGATATTAGATTTGAAGTGCCCAAAGCTGGCATTGGGTTTGTCAGGATGCGCGCACAATTGGTGTAGCAGAAACAAAATCTAAATTTTTCTATCAATTGTCGGTCAACAAATATTGTGAGAGTATAAGTAATTAGAGTATGCAATTAAGCACACAAAAATTGTGCAAGTAATATTTGGCATAAGAAAAGTTGTGGGACAAATTGTGAAAAACTTTACTATTAAGTGTCTGATTTGAAAAAATAATTCTTTTTGAAATTTATTTATAACAATCTAATCGTATGTAGTTTTAATATATCTAATAATCAACTTGAGAAAAAAATATACCGAAAAAATGGACAATTAAATGGTAGTATGTCTTAGGGTTTGGGCTTGGGAAAGAATAATAGTTGAATTTGACCTAAATTGGATAATGAAATTCTCCATCTTCTCTTTCTCTCTCTGTTTTTTTTCTCTCTTTGTATGGTGCCCTTTTGTGTTAAAATGATTTCTTTTATGTCGTAAAATTAGAATAGCGCTTTTTGTATCTCAAGTGGTCACTTGAATGGCCGGATCAGGGTGTACTACAAGAAAAATTTTTAGTTTTAATGCATGAGTGGTTAGCTTGTGTTTATTTCATGGCATGTCACTGGAAGTCTTTCAATCTTGGTGCTTAAGCAATTAGCTTACTTGTATTTCATGCAAAGCACCTTGAAAGATCCAAAGTCAAAAACAATACTTCTAATGGGTATATGAGTCATAAAGAGTGACCTAAAATTTAATCAATCTTTCTTCGTAACATTGTTGGGAGGGATGTTCTGGCAACTCTCTCTCCATAGATATCTTGGTATTGGATCCGACAAGCTTGAACGATAATCTCTTTTTCTCCATTGATATGCCCCAAGTATTACCTCTCTCTTTTGGTGCCTTCATCTCAACAAGGTTGCTCTTTTTGACTCCCCTCTTCGACCTCGCCCTCCACATTAACCAAACCTTTTGTTGGTCACCTTGGTATAACTAAAGCCTCTATGAAGTATTGACTTAATTGCTTATTTTTTTCTTACCACAATCGTAGAGCTTTCATTGGCTTTTGCTGAATGTCACAGGTGTAGAGACAAAAAAAAATAAAAAACAATAGAGAGTTAATTTTGTGCAAAAGTGCTACTCGTCAAACTTGCCGATTGAAAGTGAATTTATCATCATATTTGGAGCAAGTTGTACACTCTCAACACGAGTTTCGTCTAATTGCTTATTTGCAAGCAAACATTTCTGATACTAACAACCATTGACGAGTCATCGTTCCCTATATTCAACGCTCTGTAGTCCTCGAATGTATAGGAGGTAAAGATAGACTTTCTTAATGTCGCATAGAGTGAGGATTCACTATTCATACATCTTTCTCGCATTGACGACTAGAAGATTTCTGTAAGTAGCGATAGAGGCTCGATTATTACCTTAATGATCTCTCCTCTCTTACTGCTTGCAACCACCCTGTTCCTACATCTGTTTGAAATAGTCCCATTTCATATGGCCGTTACTTCCACTATGAAAGTATTTGATATCCTTTAGCGTGGATTGACTATTTATCTTCTCTAACTTGCCACCTTTTTC
>JAOVVI020005250.1:0-16702 GCA_028571085.2 Nepenthes alata
ACAATAATTTTAAGTAAAACGTGTTAGGGTCACTCCTGTGTGAAAGTCTTTGTGACCGGAGGATTTGGACGGAGCACGTAGACTTTATATGCTACTACGCACAGAATATGTAAAAAAAATTTCAGTCCACATAGTTGACTAGAACTTTTTGGATGGGTAACAATATCGGTCAACAAGTTGACCGGTTGAAGGCATGAGCTGCCCTTCATTGCTGAGGGATCTCAGACGGATAACAACGACCAATCAACGAGGGTATTAATTGATCATGTGGAGATGACGGTCAACGGGCGTTGACCAACCTTATAGAGAACGCGGACGGTGAAATATTCGCCGTCCGCCAGAAAATCTAGAATGGTGTCAGCTTAGAAGATTTTATGAGTATATGTGATCTTAGATGATTATGCAGGATCAATTTTTATATAGAGTATATTCATAATATTGGCAAGAACAGATTTTGTCGGGAGAAAAAGAATATTTCTCACATTTGCTGAATATGAGCTTCTATATTAAAAGTAAGTAGATGGACTTGCTCTGTGTGTGTGTGGCTAAGTGTGAGAAACAGAAAGAGTGAAACGGTGAAGAAATGAGATAATTGAGAGCAACACATAGTGTGTTCTTGTGTTGGTTGTACTCTATTTTTTTATTTTTCTTTCTCTAGTGTCTGTGTAACTGTAAAGATTATTCCTCGCCTCACATAGTGAAATTGATTCCTTAGACTGATTATCTCATAATTTTTTTCTTATTTGATAATGATTTTTCACGTAAAATTTGTGTATTTATTTTTATCTTCCTCATTTACTCTATCTATTTATCGTGGTAGTCAGACGTCATCTACCCCAACAAGTGATATTAAAGATAGGTTGAGAACTCTGTATAAATGACATCATCATCGTTGGAGAATCTACCATTTATCATAGAGCAATTTAACGGGTAGGGTAACTTTATCCTCTGGTAAAAGAGGGAGAAGAATATTCTAACTAGAGAGGGAATACTGAAGGCGCTGAAGAATGATGAAAAGCCTAAAAATCTAACCGTTGATAAATGGCAAGATAAAAGAGACATTGCCAACTGTAGCATTAAATTATGCCTATCGGATAACACTCTCCAAGAAGTCATTGGCTTGACTGATCTGGCGTAAGTCTGAAAAAAGTTGAAGAGCTGATATAAATCTAAATCTTTGATAACCAAACTACATGTAAAGAAGTAATTTTATGGCTTACGGTTGTCAGAAGGTGGGAGTTTTGAAAAGTATACGGTTGTGAGAAGGTGGAAGTTTTGAGAAGTATTTAGACGAGTTTAACAGAATATTGACACAGATGTCCGCCATTGATGAGAAAATCAAGAAATAGGACAAGGCATTTGTACTATTAGTCTCTCTACTGGCCTCCTATGATCATATCGTCACAACCTTATTGTTTATAAAGGATACACTAAGATTGGACAAGATTATTACTTTCTTACTCATGAATGAGTCAAGGCGGTCATAAGGGACCTCGTCGTCCTCTCACTTTGAGGTACTTGTGACTGAATCTAGGGGAAGGAGTAGAGGTCGTGGCCAAAAATTAAGAAAGAAAGGCTGTAACAAGTTATGGTTAATGTATCAAAACCTTGGATGCCATCACTGTGGCAAGAAGAGTCACATCAAGAAGTATTACTTTAAGTAAAAGCGTGAAAATGCAGAGAAAGAGAAAGGAGATAAGTAACGATGAGAGAAAACATCCTCGATCTTAGTGCTTACAGGAGGTGACCTCTTGGTGACATGTGAAGAAAATGTTGCAAGCCTGACGGATCATAAGACCGACTGGGTGGTCACTCTGGTGCTTCCTTTCATGCTACATCCAGAAGATGACTGTTCACATCCTATACTCCAAGAAATTTTGGAGTGATAAAAATAAAAAATGAAGGAATATCCACAGTTGTAGGCAGAGGTGATATTATCCTAGTCACCAATAATAGGACGAAATTGATATTGAAGATGTGCATCATGTCCCTGATATCAGATTAAATATTATCTCAGCCGGTCGCCTGGATGATGAAGGCTACTGTAATACTTTCTGTGAAGGTAAGTGGAAACTAATCTGAGGATCTCTTATTGCAGTAAGAGAAAAAAAATGCTCCAACCTGTATGTGATGAATGCCTGTGCAGTGGCAGGGACGTGAATGCTGTACGTGGCAAGGAGTTTGAGAACTTTTGGCACAGGAGGTTGGGCCACATAACTGAACGTGGACTGTATCATTAGACTAGGAAGGGCCTTATCTTTGGAGTAAAGGAGGATAGACTGAATACGTGTTCTCACTGTTTGGCCCATAAGAAAAGGAGAGTCTTATTCTATGGAAACTCATCCTCCATAAAGACGGAGATACTTAATATTATCCACATAGATGTGTGAGGACCTTTTAAAGAGAAGTCGTTTGGTAGAACCAAATATTTTATTTTTTATTGAAGATTATTCCAAAAAATTGTGGGTCTACTCACTGAAAATTAAAGACCAAGTTCTTGGTATATTTGAACAATTTCATACTCTAATTGAACGTCAAACGGGGAAGAAACTGAAGACCGTCCAAAGTGATAATGGTGGCGAGTATAAGGACCTTTTGATACCTATTGCCGGTTATATGGTATTAAGTATCTGAAAATACCACCAAAGACACCATAGTTAAACGGAGTGGCTGAGCGGATGAACCGCACACTTCTGGAGAGAATATGCTGCATGCTGTCGGAAGCTAAACTTTCTGCATCTTTTTGGGCCGAAACACTGAAGACGACGGCCTACATCATAAATAGGTCGCCTAATAAACCTCTGAAGGGTGAAGTGTCGAAGAAGTTGGGGTCAAGCAATGAACCATCACATGACTATCTACGGGTGTTTGGATGCAGAACTTTTATTCATATCCCAAATGATGAAAGGACTAAATTGGAGCCAAAGACAATGCAATGCGTCTTTCTAGGCTATGGGAAAGATGAGTTGGACTACAGATTTTAAGATCCACCTGAGAGAAGATTTGTCAAGTCAAGGAATGTGACCTTTGTTGAAGATGACACGATTGATGGCATTGGCAGAAAGACCAAGTGTAATGTTGACCGGACGGACCATGTGGGTGCTGAAGTTGTCCGTCCATTTGCTCTACAAGACGAGAACACTGACTTTGATATGACTGAGGGCAGGAATAAGGCCGTGATGGCACCAGACAATGACTAGGATGAAATCACTCCTCTACCAGCCGAGAACGTTTCCGTCAGACGATCATCATATAACAGACGACCGTCCGTCTATTTATTTTCCAGTGAGTATGTACTGCTCATTGATGTCGGAGAGCCATACACTTTTAAAAAAGTTGTGAAGGATGAGAATAAGGAGAGACAGATGAAAGCCATAAAAGATGAAATTAGCCCTCTTAATGAAAATCATATCTTTGATTTGGACGAGCTACCCAAAGAAAAGATGGCTCTAAAGAATAAGTGGGTCTTCCAATTAAAAACGGATGAGAATACCACAAAGTCGAGGTACAAGACACGACTAGTGATGAAAGATTTCGGTCAACGAAAAGGAGTCGATTTTGATGAGAGTTTTGCTTCAGTAGTGAATATGTCCTCTATACGGGTTGTGCTGGGTTTGGCTGTTACTCAGAACCTTAAGGTAGAGCAAATGGATGTCTGGACGACTTTTTTTTCATGGTGAACTTGAGGAGGAGATTTACATGGAATATCTGGAAGGGTTCAAGGTTAAAAGGAAGGAGTAACTTAGACAGTCGTTTGAGAAAGGGTCTGTGTTTTCAAGCAGGCCCCTAGACAGTGGTATAAGTTCGAGTCGATTATGGCTTGTCAAGGGTACCGACAGACTCCTTGTAATAACTGTGTATTTACACAGAGGATTTTTTAGGATGATTTTGTTATCCTTATCATGTATGTGGATGACATATTAATTGTTGGATGTAACAGTACTCGGATAAAGGAACTGAAGGAGTAACTTAGACGGTCGTTTGCTATGAAGGACTTGGGATCGGAAAAATAAATTCTTGGCGCTAGAATTGTCCGCGATCAAAAGGCAAGGCACAGTCAACCGGTTTCTGTCAAACCTTGGAAAGAGGACCTGGTCTGCGGTCAAGTGGATCATGAGTTACATCGGAGGAACTTCCAAGAGGTGCCTGTATCTTGAAAATGATGAGCCTCAATTAGTGGGATACTCAGACGTTGATATGGCAGAGAACAATAACTCCCGTAAGTCTACCTCATGGTAATTGGTAAAATTTGTTAGAGGTGCAATTTCTTGACAATCCAAGTTGTAGAAGTGTATCACCCTGTCAACTAATGAAACCGAGTACATCGCAGTAACAGAAACTGGTAAAGAAATATTGTGGATGAGAAAGTTCATTTAAAAATTAGGCATTAGACAGAAAAAGTATAAGGTACTTTGTGACAGTCAAAGTACTATACATCTATGCTAGAACTCATTTTATTTTAAATAGAAGCACATTAATGTTCGATATCACTAGGTGAGAGATGTGCTTGAAGCTAGTCTGCTGTTACTGGAGAAGGTCGGCATTGAAGAAAATGGGTCTCATACGATGACCAAAATTTTACCAAATGGTAAAAATAAAGTTTGCTACAATTTGGCTGGGCTGATAGATATTATTTCCTCACAGTCATGAGGAAACGTTTGTTGGGGGTCACTCCCGTGTGAAAGTCATTGTGACCGGAGGATTTGGATGGAGCAGTGAACTTTATGTGCTACTATGTACAGAATATGCAAAAGGATTACCGGTTAACTATATTAACCAGAACCTTTTGGATGGATAATAATACCTGTCAAAAAGTTGACCGGTTGAAGGCATGAGCTGCCCTGCATTGTTGAGGGATCTTAGATGGATAATACCGGCCGATCAACAGGGGCATTGACCGGTCATGTGGAGAGGACGGTCAACGGGCGTTGACCGACCTTATGGAGAACGCGAACGGTGGAATGTTGGTCGTCCTCCAGGGAATCCAGAACGGTGCCAACTCAGAAGATTTTCTAAGGATATGTGATTTCAGACGGTTATACAGGAGTCATTTTTATACAAAGCATATTCATATTATTGACAATGACATATTTTGTCAGGAAAAAAAATATTCATCAAATTTACTGAATATAGGCTTCTATATTAAAAGCAAGTAGACGGACTTGCAGTGTGTATGTGTGTGGCTAAGTGTGAGAAACATAAAGAGTAAAAACTGTGAAGGAAGGAGATAATTGTGAGTAACACATAGTGTGTTTGTGTATTGGTTGTTCTCTAATTTTCAGTTTTTCTTTCTCTAGTGTCTGTATAACTGTGAAAATTGTTCCTTGCCTCATATAGTATAATTGATTTAGTGGACTGATTGTCCCGTAATTTTTTTTCTTATTTGATAAGAATTTTTCACGTAAAATTCATATGTTTATTTTCTTCTTCCTCATTCTTTTACTGTATCTATTTGTGGGGGTAGTCAAACATCATCTACCCTAACAAAATGAGGCTTACTTCTCAAGGCATTATCTAAAATCAAATCAATATTCTAAATCCAACAATCAAAATTATAAAAGGTAAAAGTACAAGAAAGTATAAAAGATTGAGAGTATCCAAAAAAACAGAAAAGAGGATACTCTCAGTCTCTCACACTCACTTATTTTCACCCTTCATGACTTTGATTGTTGGGTTTAGAAGATTCACTTGAATGTTAAAGGAACATAATCCACGAGTAAGTCCTACCTTTTCTTAAAATTCTTATTCTTATTATAATGTATAGGATCCAGGTTAAAGAGTTTGAAAATTCTAATTGAATCATCTCGAGTCAAACCTAGATTCAAGGGATGTATAGAAAAGAAAGACAAAAAAAAAAATAAATGATACAGCATTAAATTAACACACCAAAAATCTTATTTTCAATAGGTAGTAAAAAATCAAAAAAAAAGTGCAAATTTTTGTGTTCTTCGACAAGAGGAGGAAAAACTTAGAAAAGGAATACCTGTCAATAACTCACCTGCACCGGAAAGCTGAGGTCCCTGCACCGAAGTAGATAAGCATGTCGACACCAGCCCACGAGCTAATACCATTTCCATTTGGCCAGCATTTGGCATGTCTATCACGCCATCCAGCAATGCCTGTCAGGCCTAAAAAGAGGTTGACAAAGTTAAAACTAATGGGGCAAAGGACAGGCAGTCAGCATATATCACAAAACAGGCATATCAATCGTTGATCACCAGGTGCTAAGACAACTAACTTTTGCCTACTTGGCACAACAATTCTTTTGGCTTAGCATCTCTTTTGCCTTGCCTATAAAATTAATCTTTGGCATCTCTTGCGAGGGATCCTCATATTCGAGAGAAAAAAGGAAAGGGAATACAGCCATTACTCTATTGTTCTACGAGATTTAGAAGTCATTCATGATTTGAACAACTCGCTCTAAGAGCATGGAACTAGGTTTTGTCTCAGAAAAAGCCATGGCGTCCTCACCGAGTAATCAACCTGAACTCACCCTCTTACCGCCTGACAAGAACCGTGTCACCCCATTGTGGGCATTACACAGGATCTATGAAAGCAGTGAGCCAAAGGGAATCATCCTTCACTCGTCTCTACATCCCAACTCAACCCAATGCCTAAATCAAAACATTGAAATTCGAATTCAATAATTGCTAACTTTCCAATGCTATTATCTTGCTCCCCGTATACTAGCTTAGACATTGAAGGAGTTTTCTTGAAAACAATACCTAAGCCCTTTCACGTCATTATTTGTTATGCATACGGCCTTGTTGCGTCCATGATTTCGGATTGTCCGACGAGTTAGGGAACTACTCGATCTTTCAAGTAGATCAAATCAGAGCAGCCTCGATCCCCATACCTTTTAACATAGAACTTGCACAACACAATAGAAAACGAGTGATTAGAGAAAAATGACAAAACTCGCTTCCCGATTTATCCTCCAACGCTTAAATCAGTAATCCTTCTTCGTATAGAGAAAGAGTATACTTTAAATAAAATATGCGTGGAGAATTGTGCATTTGAGTATGCTCGGTTGGAGGATTTCATGATGGTCCTGGAGTATGACCTTTATTCGGTTGGAGGATTTCATGATGGTCATTTTGGAGGGAGAGTCTTTCTTGCTAGGCTAACCTATTTCTCCTCTCTTCCTCCTCTTCCTTTTTCCGTGGGGTCTTCTCCTTTCCACTAGGATAAAGGGAGGTATTTATAAAGTTGGAGGGTGGTTGTCCTTATCCATTGATGACCGCCCATGATGACCACCAATGACAATTGCCCATGCATAAGATGAAACAGTTGAACAGTTTCTCTTCCCGAATCGAGTATACTGAACCCATCACTAGCCCTATGTCAGGTGGTTCAAAAATTTTTAATCCCCGACATGTCTCTGATGGGACCCTATCTATAGGTTTGGATTTATCGGCTTGCTATCATTAGAAAATTCGATTTTCAAAATTCGACATCTTCAAGGCCACTTGGTGATGTAACCGAGTTTTAAAATCCAATATCTTCTGGGCCGCTCGATGATGCAATCGAATTTTAAAATTCGACCTCTTTTGGGCCACTCGGTAATGTAACCGAGTTTCAAAATCCGACCTGTAATATTCTGAATTCCCATTTGAATTATTTTAATATTTGTTATGATTTTGGGTATTTTAGATGAGGTAAAAATAAATTAAAATATTATAAAATTTTATGGAATGATCGAAATTTCAGAGTGGCATCCGTAGCGCGCTCATACTGCTGTCTGAATATCGAGTTGGATTTTAGAATAAATAAAAGTAAAATTAATATATATATATATAATAAATAAATAAATAATATAAAAGAAAAAAAAGAAGGAAAAGAATGGGAAATAGAGAAGCCGGAATAGGAAGTAGGGAAGAGAGACTGAGGGGGGAGGAGCTAGGGTTTGCAGAGAGAGAAGGAGGAAGAAGGTGGAGGAGAAGGGAGAGGAGGAGAGAGGAGAAGGGGTCGGCGGTGGCGGTGGCTTGCCCGTGAGGCCGCAATGTGCGGTGGCGACGCGACCAGCGCGAGGAGGGAGAAGTGGCGCGGCATCGTCAGTGGTGCAAGGGAGAAATACAGCAACACAACAGCACTGGCGCCGACTGGGTGAGACCAAGGAGGCCGACAACGGCCACGTGAGGCGGAGCAGTGGTGGAGCGGCGACAGCAGCGGTGCAGGAGGCCGCGTGCAGAGGAGAGAGGAAGGGGTCTAGCGGTGGTTGAGAGAGAGGGCCTGATTTGGGTGTTTCGGGATACTTTTCTTCAAATCAGTAAAGTATAAAGTCGATGCAAGTATCCTCTAACCTTATTTTTGGTCTGATTTAATTTCTGATGTATTTTGACTACTGTTGGAGATTTTATTAATATGCATCAAATTTATTAATTATATACATGCATGTATGTTTTACTGGTAATGTAGTGGTTTTACATGGGTATTTATGATTTGGAGGATTTTCGAACACCCGAATAGTATAAATGTATATTTGTGTATCAAAATATTGTGGAACCATGAACCAGGCCTTACATTAATCATGCATGATGTCGGGGGCGGGGTCACTATGGGATTATAGCGATTCGCGACCCGAAAGGTCATTATATATAATCCAATGTATGAGATATTGGTACCGCTCTCAACGGGAAGGCTTAGTCCTTACGAGGACGTATATGATGTGACCCCCTTCCACCGGTAGGAAGGTTGAGGCATTTAGTAGCTAACTTGCACAACTGTATATTTAAATGAGAACCATCGTAAGGAATTGACGAAAAACTAATATATTCGGACGTTCTAATATATATAACTAAAATTTGATGTTACACCGAAAATTGCAGGTGGTAAAATATAATTAGTAAGTTCCTAATCTATGGGAGATAGAATACATTGATGGCCTTGAGCTACTGGTTTAAACCATAGTCGAGACTTGAGCTGCTGGTTTAAATTGCAACCGATATAGCCGTAGTTACCGGATCATGATAATCCTTCATCAAGTTGGTATTATTAATATTTAGTTATCCGATTTTATACATGCTTTGTATTTTTACATGTATTTGGGTAGATGATGATTTTGAGATACACTGATTGGCCCATAGTTGGGCAATAGGAATATCTCATACGTATAAATATGTAAGAAACCCGAAACGTGTTTTGATTTATATTTTAGTTATGGCGGTCATCTCTAAATTTCTGCATTATGAGATTTGGATTCGGACGATAGTATGTGTCCCACACGAATATGGTGAAGGTTGCAGCCTATGTAACCTCGGATCATATGATATGATATCGTCTATGAGATTTTATCGGATCGCGATTTATATGATTGTATCCCGAAAGGACGATTTAATATGGACGGTGATTTAGTACGAGACTATTCCTCGATTTTCAGAAATTTCACGAACATTGTGGTTTATTTTACGTGGTTGTTATGTGATGTCACTCCCTCTGATTTGTATACTATTTTTTACGATGATAATACTTGTTGAGCTCTAAACTCACGTTTTCATATTTTACCCCTTCAAACTAGTGGCATGTATCGCTCACAGGAGCTCTCACGTGATCTGGCTCGGATATCTTTATCGGTAAGTGGAGATGTTATGTTGGGTATATTTTTGATCTCGAGAATATTTTATGGTTATTATTTATGGCCGGATGAGTGCCTTGGCATATGTATGAGAAATATTGGACTTGTATATTTGAATACCTTCATTACGATATTTGGATAGTAGGTTATGTATTATATTTGTCCAGATTTATATCCGAGGAGATATTATGCGGATTTTATTATATTGGGTTCTATGTGTATGACTGCCATGTCCGAGTTGAATTTTTATGGTTGCTGAAAATATTATTATTAATTTTATTTTTAACGTGCGTATATTATGTTCTTGAGTTGTGACAGATGTAGTATTAGAGAAAAGATCGTAAGGAGGGATATTTTGGGTTATCTTGGACAAAAAATTGGTTAAATATTTGGCGCGATAAGTGAAACCTATGATGAAGAATGAAAGTTTGGGTTGCAAAGGGTTAAAATTTGGCTCGAGAAGTTGATTAATTGGCTGGGATGATTCGCGTGAGCAACATAATGGGTGATTCAATTCTACAACCAAACAAGAATTCGATTGCTATATGAAGGATGGTCTATTAGGGGTAAGATGGAGTGCCATTCGAATGATTAAGAGTGAGGCAGTTTTAAAAGTTTTTAGAATGTTTGATCCAATTAAGATTTAAATTAAGCTTCAGAAAGTTGAGGATGTGTTTGAAATTTTTTCTTATTCAGATAAAGCTCGGTATATTACCCATGAATTGGTGAGTGAGGCAAGCTAGTGATGGGCTTCTCAGTATTGCATTTCACTTCTTATGATGTTTGGTGGAGGCAATTTTTGAAAGTCACTCTCCATTTGGAATGCGAAATAGTAAGGAAGGTGAATTTAGTTAAGAAAGTGCTTGAGATTTTCGGTTATTCGGCCAAAGTTCAGTCTATGGCATCTGAGATTGTATGTAAATGTTATATACTTTTCTAATTTCTAAAATGAGCTTAGAGGATATTTACCCCTGATGGTAAACCTTTAATCTGTTAAGATTGTGAACTATAATGTCCAGTCTGGGTATGTAGATATAAATAATTGACTGATCTGATTTTATTTGAGGTGTCAAACTTTGATGTGATATTAGGAGTGACTTGGTTGGCGAGTCGCCGTGCTAGTATGGATTGTTCAATAATAATATTCAGAATTATAATTTGGATTGTGATTTTTGAATATGAGGAAGAGTTGATCAAAAGGCGATAAAGATGATATCATTATGCGTGCAAGTTAATTGATGAGAATGTGTATCGAGTTTATTTGGTATATGTGGCCACATATGGGAGTCGTTATGTAGTCATAAAGGATTTTCTGATTGTATGGTAATTCGATGCTATTTCTTAGAGGAGATGATTAGCTTGGATTGTCTTTTGATCGCTAAATTGAGGTTGTGTCGGAAGTGGCATCCATTTTGAAGACCCTGCTTAGAATTGATGACGTATTGGTCGAGCGCTTTGTCGTGGGTTACTTCAATACCTTTGGGATGAGTAAGACACATCGATGAGGTTATTTATAAATTTTTAAAAACATATGTGGGGCATGAGGTCCGTCTGAGAACTGTGTTATAACTGCAAAGGGTAGTTTATGGTTTGCCCAATTGAGAAGATGTGAGTTTGGTTGGTAATAGGGTTATTTTGGGTGTGTTGTTTCTTCGATGGCATGTTTGTAGGTTTGCAGAAGATTAAAGCGATAGCCAGTTGGAAATTGCCATCATTTGTCGCGAAAGTGTGCAATTTCTTAAATTTGGTTGAATCTGTTAAGCGATTTGTTGAGGATTCCTTGAGGATTGCAGAGTTCGTGGGACATTTGGCTTCAAAGCAATCGGTATTTATTGGAATAGTAATTGTCAGAAGAGCTTTCATAGGGAAATAAAGGGTTGATTATCGACAATGTCGATTTGGTTGGTCCCTGATGAATTAAGTTAATTTGTGGTAAGTTGTGATGCTTCCGAGGAAGATTCGAGGTTGTATTTAGATGTAGCGCATTCGGGTGGTTTTCTATGGATTACGACGGTTGAATATCTATGATCAAAATTACTCCACTTATGGCTTGGAGTTAGCAGTTGAGGTCTTTACTCTGAGGATTTAGAAATATTATTTGTATGGAGATAGTTATGGTTCAATTTGATTATAAAAGTTTGAAAAAATTATTTTAAAAAAGGAGTTAATCATGTGTAATATAAGCGAGTGGATCGCTTAAGGGCTATGATGGTGAGTTTCGGTGTTAGCCAAGAAGGAGAATATTATTGGTGATGTTTTGGGTCGGAAGCCTTCGAATTTGACGTGCCATATGTTCATAAAAGAAAGCGGAGCATGAGCAGCCTCCATGATTTTTATTTCGAGATTGTCAAGGACGGTTAGAAATATGGATGCAATTTGGGTATTTGTAAGTTGGCTGTTGAGGTTGGCCTATTTATTGCCAATTTGGATGGAAAGTTGGCTCTTCGGTATGCCAACGAGATAATTAGATTGCATGATATTTTAATTTTGAGGTTTCGATTGTGATCTGATGTTGTATCGAATTTTGATACGGGCTTGTATAAGAATTTGAGCTCCGGGTTGAAATTTGATATATCGATAATTCACAGTTAGATGATCATGTGGGTCCGTAGCCCTTGGTTGTAAGATTTGATTTAGATTTTTAGATAGAGAATTTGATTGAAAATCTGGTTTGAGGGAATTAATTATGTGGAGGTTTTGTTGAGTCCAGTGATTTTGAAAAAGTGGCGGCTTCGATGGATCAGCCTGAAATCTCATAGAGTAGAAGAAAATTTTTGCCGACAAAGTGGTAGGTAGGTGGATCCATTCTCAGCGTATGCGTTTGCTTTTCAGGATCAAAGTTGTATTAGGAGTTTGCGCTGTAATGTCTTCTATTTTCATTTTGAGCGGAGAAGATGTAAAGTTATTGGTGAATAATCCCTGTCAGGATTGGGCTCTGAATGAAGCTCTTTTCTGGGAAAGAAGCTTTTGTGAAGATAAGAAGTGAAGTTCTTTTTTGTTCGAGCGGTCATGAAGTTGGATGCGATCAAGCAGAGTCTTGATTGATGGATGAAAGCTCGAGGAGCAATTGAGGTTATCTGCAGCTATAGTGGAGTTGGAGTGGTCTGAATTCATAAGAAACGTTGAAAATTCTTCACCTAGCGGAGTGGCGAGTTTATCATGCATCCAGTGCCTAAAGGCAAAATCCAAGATGAAAAAGCCTTCGAGATTTTATTTTTGATTTGCGTTGGACAGCCAGGAATTTGGTAGCAATTTGGATGATGATGAAGTTGGCTCATTACTTGCCCATCAGAGTCATTCCTGAGTTTGCCCGTGAACACATTATCGAGATGAGGAGATTGCAATGTATTTTACTTTTGAGGCCCTTGATTGCGATTGGATGTAGATGATCGATCAGAGTTGCGCAGTGAAATCGTGTGGACTCACAATTATCGGTTACAAGATTTGATTTGAGGATTGAAGGAAGAGATCAAAGTTGCAGCTTGATTGGATGTTTGAGAAGAGTGGTCAAATATTCTTGAAAGCATCTTGAAGAAAAGAATTTTGAGTTTCGGGAGCAAATGATATTAAAGCTAAGGTTCGATAGGACTTTTGAGATTTTGCAGCAAACTGGAGAGGTGGCTAACATATTAGCGTTGCCCCGAGTCTAGTGAAATGATTATGATGTGTTTTGTGTATGTATGTTGAGAGAAATATGGGTTGATTCTTAGCATATGATCGAGTGTGAATTGTTACTGATTTCAAGGAGTTGTTTGATGTTGGGGTTTTGACTCATATTTTTGAGCCAGAAGGAATCAAGTGTTGAGAATAAGATGACCATTTTGATTATGTTGTTTTTGGAAAATCTTTTGATTGAAGTTAAGTTCAAAAAAATTATCTTTACCTGTTCAATGATTGATATGTGTAAATTTTGAGGACGAAATTTTTATAAGAAGAAGAGAATATAATATCCTGAACTCCCATTTATATTATTTTAACATTTATTATGATTTTGAATATTTTGGATGTTGTGAAAATAAATTAAAATATTATAAAATTTTAATGAATGATCGAAATTTCGGAGTGACGTCCGCAGCGCGCTTATACTATTATCCGAATAATGAGTTGAATTTGGGAATAAAAAAAATAAAATTAAAATAATAATAATAATAATAATAAATAAAAAGAAAAAAAATGGGAAATAGAGAAGCGAAAAGAGGGAGTCGAGGAGAGAGTGTGAGGGGGGAGGAGCTAGGGTTTTCAAAGAAAGAAGAAGGGAGAGGAGGAGAGAGGAGAAGGGGTCGGCAGTGGTGGTGGCTTGCCGGTGAGGCCGCGGCGTGCGGCAGTGATACAAGCAGTGCAAGGATGGAGAAGTGGCGCGGCATCACGAGCGGCGCGAGAGAGAAAGACAACAACCAACTGTACCGACGCCAGCTGGGTGAGGCCGGGGAGGCTGGTGATGGCCACGTGAAGCACCGCTGTGGTCGAGCGCCGACAGAGGAGCAGCGGCAGCTACGCAGGAGGCCGTGCGCAGAGGAAAAAGGAAGGGGGAGCGCAGTGGCTAAGAGAGAGGGAATAATTTGGGTGTTTCGGGATATTATTTCTTCAGATCTATAAAGTATAAAGTCGAGGTAAATATCATCTAACACTATTCTTGGTCTGATTTAATTTCTAATATGTTTTGACCACTGTTGAAGATTTTACTAACATGTATATATTTTTATATACATCCACTTTATTAATTATGTACATGCACGTATATTTTACTGGTCGTACAGTGATTTTTCATACGTATTTATGATTTGGAGGATTTTCGGACACCCGAACAGTATATATATATTTATGTATCCGTATATTGTTAAACCATGAATCAGGCCTTACATTAATCATGCATGCTGCGGGGGGTGGGGTCACTACGGGACCATGACAGTCCAAGACCCGATGGGTCGTTATATGTAATCCAATGCATGAGATATTAGTATCGCTCCCGACGGGGAGGCTTAGACCCAACGGGGGCGTATATGATGTGGCCCTCTTTTACCGCTAGGAAGGTTGAGGCGTTTAGTAGCTGATCTACCCTATTGTGTATTTAAATAAAAACCATCGTAAGAAATTGATGAAAAACTAATATATTTAGACGCCATAATATATATAACTAAAACTTGATGTTGTACCAAAAATTGCAGGTGGTAAAATATAGTGAGCAAGTTACTAATCTATGGCAGACAGAGTTTATGGATGTCATTGAACTACTGGCCTAAACTGTAGCCGAGCCTTGAGCTACTGACTTAAATCGCAGTCGATATAGCCGTGGTTACCGGACGAGGGTAACCCTTTCTCAAGTTGGTATTATTGATCTTTAGTTCTCCAATTTCGTGCATACTTTATATTTCTAAATGTATTTTGGTGGAGGATGATTTTAAGATACACTAATTGCCCCACAGTTGGGCGATAGAATATTTCATACGTATAAATATGTGATAAACTCAGAACGTGTTTTCAATTTATATTTTAGTTTTGGTAGTCTTATCTCGATTTCTGCACTATGAGATTTGGATTTGGACGATGATATGTGTCATACACAGATGCGGTGACGATTGCAGCCTATGTGACCTTAAATCATATGATATGATATCGTCGATGAGATTTACCAGATCGTGATTTATATGATTGTATTTTAAATGGACGATTTAATACGGACGGTAATTTTGTACGAGACTATTCCTCAATTTTCAGGGATTTTACGAACATTTTATTTTATTTTACGTGGCTGTTATGTAATATCTCTCAATCTAATTTGTGTACTGTTTTATACGATGATAATACTTGCTGAACTTTAAGCTCACGTTTTTATATTTTATCACTTCAAATTAGTGGTATGGATACACTTGTAGGAGTTCAGATGTAATCTGATGTGGCATATCTCTATCCATGAGTGGAGATATTTATGTTGGCATGTTTCTGATCCTGAAGATGTGTTATGATTGTATCTTCAGTCGGATGAGAGCCTTGATCCATATATGGGATTTATTAGAGTTATTGTATTATGTTGATGAGTTGTTATATTTGGATACCTCCCTTGCGATTGTGGATAGCAGGTCATATAATATATTATCCAGATTCATATCCGATGAGATCTTATGTGAGTTTTATTATATCGGGTCCTGTATATGTATGACAATCACACCCGGGTTGGGTTTTATAGTTGATGGAAATAGTATTATTGATTTTATTTTTAACCTGCGTATATTGTGTTCCTGGGCCATGACAGAGGTGATATCTGAGAAAATGTCGTAAGGAGTAGTATTTTTGGATCATCTTGGATGAGAAATTGATCAAATATTGGGCGTGATAAGTGTAACTTATGGTGAAGAATGGAAGTTTGTGTTGTAAATGTTTGAATTTGACTCAGGAAGTCGTTATTTAGGTTGTGATGAGTTGCGCGAGGGACATAATGGTTTATTCGTTCTAGCAGCCGGATGAGAATTTAGTATTATGTGAATGATGGTTTGCTAGGGAAAAGATGGAGCGTCCTTCCAATGATTATAAGTAAGTCAGTTTAGAAGATTTTTCGGATTTTTTATCCAATTAAGGCTTAAATTAAACTTCAGAAAGTGGAGAAGGTGTTTGAGATTTTTGATAGTTCAAATAAATTTTGATCTATTGTTCATAAGTTGGAGAGTGGGGTAAGCTGGTGGTGGGCTTCTTAGTGCCGTATTCCTCTTCTTGTGGTGTTTTGTAGAGGTAATTTTTGTGAGTCATTCTCTGTTTGGCATTCAGGATAGTAAGAAATGTGAATTTAGTTGGTAAAGATATGGGAATAAGTCTGTGGCCTTTGAGGTTGTATGTAAAAGTTATATTTTTTTTAATTTTTTGAGCGAGCTTTGATAAAGTCTACCGCTGATAGGTAACCCTTTGATCTGTGAACTTTGTAGACTCCGATGTCCGGTCTGGATTTCTAGATATCAATGGTTGGTTGATATAATTTTATTTGATGAGCCGGACTTTAATGTGATATTAGGGATAATTTGGTTGGCAAGTCACCATATTAGTGTAAATAATTTCAGTAAGAATATTCTGATTTGTAATATGAGTTATGAATGTTGGGTACGAGAAATAGCTGATTGAGATGCGATAAAATTGATATTA
>JAOVVI020005251.1:1649-16699 GCA_028571085.2 Nepenthes alata
ATCTGGTGGCAATGGTAGTTTTCGGAGTGAGGCTTGGGTTGAAATTTGCGGATACAGTTGTGGAATCGCGGTCAAAGAGGCCATGAACACAATGGTGGTTAGAAGCAACGGTGGAGGGTGGAAAGTAACAAATGGAACAGCCACAGATGGTGAAGAGTTCAACAGCAATGGGAGGTTCACCGATGAACTATGTTTTTACTCGATCCTATTGAGCAATTGAAGGATTTCATCAATGGGGTACCGGATTTGTACTTTAGTGGAAGCAGTGGTGGCAGCAACGGCTGCAAGTCTCTCTGCATCTCGGCGGACAGATGCGACGGCGTCCTTCATCGCCGTCAAAATCCTTGCAACGGCAACTTTGAGCACTGTCAGTACTTGTGTTTCGGTTGTCATCACCTCTGTTTTGTCTCAATGAAAGCACCAATGATCCGTGCACGGTCGACAGTGGCATCGGAAACCGCAGGAAGAAGGCGACAACAGAGAAGAAGATGGAGGGAGGGGGCGTTCGAGCAGAGGTTGGGAGAGAAAGAGAGAAAGAGAAAGTTAGGGAAAAGGAAGAGCCGAGGTGAGAATGAGAGAAAGAGAGAGATAAGGACGGGGGAGAGCAGGGATGAGAAGGAAAAACAAAACTTCTATATTCTCCTCTGCTCAACGGGCTCTATATACCGCAGTCACATGTACCTCGGTCACTAACAAACAAACAACTTAACAAACAAACAAATTAACAAACTAACAAATTAACAAACAAACTCATCAACAGGGAAAGGGAAAACCAACTGAACAGAAAAGTACACGTGTAGGGGAAAACAAACTCATCAGCACAGTAACAAACAGTGCACGTGTAGGGAAGGGGACCACAATTTAATCAGTTCATAAATTAAATATAATCGCGGAACTTCAGCGATGGTTGGATATCCGTGTGCTCCTGCGCATAGCTGTGGTCGGTTGCAGGGGTGAATCCGAGGAACCGTTGAGGAGTCCCGTAACATTACCATTAAATACTTGAGTGCAAGGAATATAAAGCAATCTAGTATACAAAATTGTAAAACAGTATTTAACATGAAAAACCTTTCTCAATTAAGAAAAAAGAATTAAAATAAATTCTGAATAAGTTCATTATAAAATAGTACTAGTCACAAATAGTACTGGTCACAAGAGCAACTATCTCAAAACCCTTTTACTATAAATGGAGTAATAATCAATTGAATACAACACTCAACAAACCTGACAGCCCATAAAAAAAATTACAACAAGAATAAGAGTAATTAAATGGTAATATATCCTTGGAAAACACTGGAGCAACATATCTAACCTCGCCGAAAAGCGAAACTCGAGTTGAACCTTAATTGGATGCGAACCTCTTTCTCTTGTCTCTTTCCTCTCTTCTCTGTCTTTACGGCACTTCTTATGTTACAAAATGATTTTGGATTCTCCCACACTCCAATCCTAAAACCACATCAAATGTGACTTTACAACAATGTTGGCGCATGTGTGTCCCTCAAATGCATCAAGCATAACCCCTTTGGATAATCTACGCACATGCCCTTCAAACGCTCGTATCACTAGAATTATTTGCACATAGGAACCCTTTGGCGCATATTAGGTGCACCCATTCTGTTCCAAATGTGCACAGTTGCCTATGATGCACCTAACATATGCAAATACCACTTGTTTACTAGAAATATTTTTCACTCGATTGCTCCTCACATAAGCCTCACACATAATTCTAGTGAATTCCGTTACTTGATCAACTCTTTACCGGCCCCACAAGATCCTCGTGTGAACTTTCGGTGACCTTGACAACTCGGACAACCTTCGACCAGCCCTCGCAAAAATCTCATGCGAATTTCAAGTGAACTTTGTCACTCAGACAACCCTCCTCTAACCCTTGGCAGACTTTTGCATGAACCTCGTATGACTATTGCTTGATATCTCCACCTAAGTATGCCACACACATCATGTATCCTCTAAATGTCCCGTCCATTGGTCATGGGACCCACAAGGAATTAACCCAAATTGCAACAAGGTAACAATCATTTTATATATACTACCTAGCATAAATATGATGAAACCTCGGTATGAGTGGGAAATAGGTAGATAATTTAATTAGATGACATTTTACAAAGGTAGACGTCCCAATGGCTCCCAAATTTATAAGAGTTAGCAAATAAATAAAATTCCCCACAAATGCGCTAACTTAGAAGAGCATAGTTCTGGAGTATTCACCGACCTAAAATAGCACAAACTTTCTCAAGATCCTCCGTTGAGATTGGACCATTAGGTGTAAACGAGTCCTTGCAAGCATTGTATATTTTCTTTACAACTGGCATGTCGTGGTGAAGCAGAAAATTTTCAACCAGCCAAGCAACCAGAGCTGAAACCAAACTCAAAAAATATGAAAGCTGTTGACCGCTAAAGACGCATGCATGAACATGTCTTCTCCCCTGCATCAATTCCATCATCCAATGGGGTATTTACTAGTAATAAAATTATAAAAACGAATAGCGCAACCAAACCTAAACAACAGAAGGAAAGAATGACAGAAAAAGGTTAACACATGACCAAGCATATGACCTAAATCAAGAGCAGATATGGATACATTTGATTCAAGTTAAAAAAACAAAAGTCAATTCAATATAAGCCAAAACATTAGTACTTGTAAGAAGTTTCAATTTAATTGGATTTCCCAAATATGACCTATGCTTTGACGCTGCTCAGCCAAGCACCACCTTGAACAGAATTATATTCAAGGGTTACTAGTCCTGTGTCCATACATAGCAACTTATTAATTACAAAACTCCAGCTAAATGAAACAGACAAGCTTTTAGCAGCAAAGGGAAGATTGATCCCTACCAATTACCCAAGAAACGAAAATTGGGGGAAATGAAATTAAGAACTTTCAAACAAGAGGCAATTTCAGAAACTCAGATTCAGTCAAGGTCCAATAAGGATTGGATAGGAGGAATATCAAGAGACCGAAAACCCTCAATATCTTGATTTTGAAATCTAGGGACTCAGGGGTGAAAAATCCAACAACAAATTCAACATTTCTCATCATTGAAAGTAAGTGACCCAGAGAGAATTGCATGATTAGATCAGCGAGAGAGAGAGAGAGAGAGAGCGAGTACCTGCGGCGTGGATGATGGAGAAGTTGATGATGGGATGAGATAGAGAGGGCAGAAGATGTCGCAGCCGAAACGAGGCTGTGTCAATTTTAGATGGCCGAGAACGCGACGAATCTTATGCCTTTCTGTGGTCGCTATCTTTGCGTCAGCGTATACCAGAAGGCCAACCGGTGAAAGTGAAACTGGCTAAATTCCTAATTTCGGTTGAAATGAAAATGAACAATAGAGGGATATTTTCTTTTTGAACAATATTATTTTTATACCCATTTGATAAAAATCTAAATTTGTCCATCAAGTTTGAAGGGGATCCGATTTTTATACGCTCTTCATCTAAATTCTATGCAATACAAAATATAATGAAAAAATTTGTCGAGACTTACTCTCTAATATATCCTCCGATGTTTAAATTAAAATTTTTTTTTGAATAAAAAAATATAAATAATGCAAATTTGAATGTTAGTAAAAATATTTCTTATTTAAGGGTTTACGTTTTTCTAAAAACGTCTTAATTTGATAGAGATGGAGCGCACTAAGCATCTTTAATTTGTCTTTAATTTTGTTTAAATGTCAATTCTTTTTTCTATTAAAAAAATAGAGTTTTTATAGAAGTTAAGAGACAATTGACTTCTCCTATCAACCGTCCAAAGAACCACCGGATGGATAAGATTTTACTCAATCAGCAATTCCAACTGGCGCCCGAGGCTATTAATTCAAGATAAGCGAGGAAAACCGCTTCGATTGTTGGCGTTAGTTCCGTCTTCATTAAAGGAGTAAACCATTTGGATAAAATCGTCGGGTGTCTACCGATTTGAGTCTCACGGGCTGTCTGGGCCTCCATATTTCATGGATCGAATTCATGGATGAAATTTTCCTCTTGAGCCGCCGGTAGTAATATCCATCACCATTAAATATATCAAAATTATTATTTTTCATTAAAAACAAGAATAAAAATGATAAAATAAAAAAGAATATGACGCATATCTACTTTTAATAATTTTTAAAATTACCGTTTATCACGAACACTTCGAGGGATATAATACTTCTGTTCATACAAAATTCAGTTCACACAACTAGACACCAACTATTCTATTTTTCTTTTTGCTAAAGAAGGGAGAGGGAGAGAGAGAAAAGGACTGTACATTTACATTCCCCCCCGGACGTACGATCAAGATAGAGTCAATGATGAGAAAAGAAATAATTGATTGAGGAACGTAAGCCAAATCAGCCCATTCTTTCTTCGTCTGCATTTCCACAATGGCCATTCCGGCTTATGTGAGGCGCCCAGAACTTCCAATCATTTACGATGAGAATTTTTCAATCCTCAAGCGTTCCACTGTTCGGATTTGTAGTTTCTATCTGATTATGGTTCAATAATAATTTGTGGGAAACCTTTCTTCCATGGCATTCTAAAGCATGCCAATTAGCTTTGATTTTTGGCATTGCCTCAAAGTTCAGAAATCATGAACAGCCCTATTCATGCCCCTGCCATTATTTCTTGCCAAATAACTGAAGCAGCACCTTTGTTAATGTTGGGTTTTGGGATTGTTGTGTTCTCGGATTAATGTTCTGACTAGGACGAGGATCCGACAACAACACGAGTTAATGTATGGATGAAATGGAGATATGATGAGTACGAGAACAACGAAGAGAAGATTTTTTACGTGAAAAGCACCCTCTTAAATAAGGTTGGGAAAATCACGGGAATTACGTCTAAAAACCGATCTCACTATATTTTTCTGGGTTACAAATGAGTTATAGAATGGCACAAGCCTGTTTCTCTCTCTTCTGCTGTCTCTCCCCTCATTTGATGTACAGTTAGGGTATTTATAGTATTTGAACCATTTTTTATTAGTTATCCACGTAGCGTTGATACATGCTGAAGTCGGTCACCAACTCTACCTACTATGTCCTTGCTATCATGAGTATAATGTGCGTGCCTGATTATCCTCTCGTGAAGTCACATCTGTAGTGATCGATCCCGTCCACAGGCCACCATTAATTGTGCGGTCTGGTAGGGTTGCTTACCGAATCCTTGAGACGTCGCCTCCCGTGGCCATCCCTGGTCCGTGGGCTTCTGTAGCCTTTTAATTTGTCACGCTGTTTGGACTGGCCTTATCGCCTGAGCCTCTTGAGTCTATTGGGTCCCTGTGATGCCTGAACCTTATTAACGGGTCCCCAATCCTGGTACCCAACACTAGCTCCCCATGCCTGGGCCGACTTGTAGTCGAGGCCTGGCATGCCAGGTTTGTACCATGGCGGTCATTGCGCCGAACTCCTCGGACTTTGCCACGTCTTGTCTTGTCTTGGCATGACTTTTTCTGATGTCGCTCCTTTCTTAGGTATTCTAACGCTGCGCCTTCCCCAGGCAATCTGACATCATGCCTTTCCCATATCATTGTGCAGGCTTTCCAGCTATATTGGAGGTCTCACCCATAAATTACGAATCTTGGGATGCGTGTCCGATTGAGTGAGAGTAAGTTGCTAGTTTGCCTATAAATAAGTGGGCTTCTTGATCAGTGAGTTTATTCCCTAGTCGAGTTTATCCATTGGTCGATTTTGGGAAAATTATGTGAAGTCCTTGGAGCGCTCCGTCTCCAATGGGTGTACCTGACGGAATTGGATGGGCTAGCTGGAGACCTGAAACTTGTGATGAAGACTGTCCTCATGCCTTTACTATGGGCCTTATTCGAGATTAACAAGGATGGCTTGGCCATTCTGCCATCGTCATGCGTCTCCCCTCAGGCTGTGGCGATTTCAGGTGCAATGTTAATCATGGTGGATTCATTGTCGGACGCCTTGGTTCCAGTGCGACGAGCCACTCATGGTTTCTACTTCACTTGAACCGCCGTTTGTATCGTCTGGAGGGGAGGCGCAGGGCTGCTCCGGTGGCTTGGGCTTGTTGTGTTACCGGTGATGAGCCGTTTTTTGCCCATCATGCTCCAAGAAACCGAAGCAGTCCAGCTTGGGCTTATGCCCTGTGCGATATCTTCTACTCATTTCTTATACTTTTGCTGCTGAGAGCTGCATACTTGTAAAGGAACTTTGATGAATAAACGCAGTAGTTTTTTACTTTACTTCTCTTACTAGTCGTGTGGATTTTATCCTTTTCTGATATCCCTGAAGGGCGCGGACCGCTTTTATGTGAGCGGCACTTCCATTTATGGCCCGCTTGTCCTTTTGTCTTTGCGGTTTTATTTTAATTTTTGCTAGAAGGTGGTGCTCACATTTTAATCCCGTTGGTGTCCGCAAACCGTCATTCAGGGTCTGCAGATCATATCGTCTTGGGACTTATAGAGATTTGGGACTTCCAAGCTTGTTTGCACGACCCGTGACAGCGTCTGCAAACTTTAGCATAGATTCTTAGGTATTTGTTGGACCGAAGTCCTCGACGAGAGCCTGTCCGCGTACCTTCCTTTTGGCTCAAGACACGGGGTTTTGCCGCCGTTTTTGGTCATTAAGGCGCATTAAATGCGCGTCGCTTTGATTGACACCACTTCGGAAAGCCAAAGGCCCACTTATTCTGTCGACATGTGGGTTGCCGACACGTGGCCAGGACCATTATAACGTGCGCCTTTTGCTTTTCCCATCGTTTTTAAATTTTTTTGATTTGCCTTCATCTTCATTTTACGCATCCTGAGGCATTCTTCTTCAAATCCCTAGGCTCTGTTATACGTTCTCATCTTCTCAATTTTCTCTGTTTTTCCTTCAGATTCCCATGGCTCCTGGGCCAAGGATATCGCTTCCACCATTACTTTGGCCAGGTTCGAAGCCACTCGTGCCAAATACCATATTCCCAATTCAACGGCAATGGTGATTCTGGAGCCTCATGAGACGGCTTGTAGCCCACCGGACGGCTTTATCACCATCTACAAAGTCCACCTCAAGGGTGGGCTTTGCTTTCTCTTCCCGGATGAGCTTTATCTCATCATGAGAGTGCTCAAGATACCGTTTGCTAGGTTGCCGCCCAACGCCATTAGGTACCTCGTTTCGCTATGCGTCTTTGCTCGTTGTCATGACAAGTTGCTTGAAGCCGCAATGGTGAAGACAATATTTTGCTTCACTCAGAACTTAGATTGGATCGACGTCACCCCTCCTCCCGAATTTACTATCATAAGTGGTAGCAATCCGGATTCCATGAAGATGCAAAATGATAAATTCTTTTTTACTAGGGGTCCAAACAACTTAGGAACTTTCCAACGCTTGGGGCAACGTAGAGGGAGATCCTTCTGCAATAGAGAGAGAGGTCGCTCAGGAGATAGAGGACCTGGTGCTAGCCAACCTTGGCACCTTTAACCAAAACAAGCAGAACGTTTGGTTGTGGCCTGCGAACTTGGAGAAGGCTAGGTGAGGACCCCATAACGAGGGGTCAAGTGTCCCTACCGGTTCCTTCATTGTCTTCTCCCCATCAAAAAAGAAGTTGAGAAAGAAACGGGCACCTTCAAGGAATGAGAAGCCATCCGAGCAGCCAAGAAAAAGTCGTCGAGTAGGAGCTTCAAAGAGTCGGGTATCAATAGTCGATTACCCCTCATCTGATGACGAGGACTTAGATGGGGGCCCCCTTGTGAGGAGAAGACTAGGCTCCCAGCCTGACGTTGCTGAGTCCTCGAGGCACGCACCTTATCCTGTTGGGCAACCGGCTGGTCTCCCCGCTGTCGGGTCCTCCATCGAAGAACCTATACCTGATCTCCCCTCTGTTTTTTCTGGGGAGGTCTCGGACTAGCTTGATAACCCACCCGTGGATGTTATTCGAGAGGAGATGGTGAGGGAGCCCGAGGAAGCTCCGACAATAATCATGACGATTGCGGAGACTGCCGAGGCCAAGAGAAACGGTGCAGCCGATCAGTCTGTTGTCGCAACTTCCCTGCCCCGTGCCTTGCCATTCAACGTTATAGTCCTACAATTATTTCATCCCCGTCCCAGGAGGAGTCCTCGGTTGGCGAGAGCGCAGGGACTTCACGATCAGCTGAAGTCCAGGCCGATGACCAAGCCAAAGTGGCCGAGCCCCCAACTTTGGATGGCATCATAGCCGCACCTGAGGCCAAGAACAAAATGGACACTATGCGAGAGGTTGTGGCTGATAGGGCCGAGGGGCCTGAGATCCCCGGAGATGCGAGTACTTCTGCTGGCTCCATTGTGGACAAGGTGCTGTCTCACACTAATTTTGATTTCGTCTCTTGACGACAATATCTCGCTGACCTGTTTTAGCCTTTGCAGCTGCCGGAGATGGCCAATAGCCTTAGTGCGACCATTACTAAGGCTGCCCACTCATATACGGAACTAGAAGCCTCTAGGGCCCTTGCCAAAGCCTATAAAGTCATGGGAGCTGAGCTCACTGCTGCCAATGATAAGATTGTCTCCCTTGAAGATACTTTACAATTTCAACGTGTTTAGCAAAAACTATTGAGGGATCAGAACCTTAAACTGGAGGAAATGCTAGGGTCTTCAGTGAGGGTCGTGGATATTACCCCGGTACTGGAGAGTAAATACTGGGATGGTATTAACTTGTAGAATAATTAGCAAATCAATGCAAATATTTGATATGATGTTTCAACAAAGCTTTTAACACTATATGTTTGTTTTAAAGACATCAATTTTTAGTATGAAATTTTGTATAAAAGCTGTATTCTTGACTGTTAAAAGTCCTAATAATGTTAAAAATAGAATAATATTCATAATTAAGACATGTTTGCCTATTAAAAATGCATAAAAGTGAAATTTTTCTAACTTCATGCAAGTAAAACTTATATTGATTAACATACAAATCTCTCGTAACCGAACAGCCTGGATTTAAATGTAGGTAATATTTCGATTATATACCTCTGATGCGTACTTAGATCCGAATTTCGAACGGATTCGGATTTGTCTGGATGGTTGAACAGGTTCCGTTCCCTAAGCGTGAATCCTGCACACTACTAAAAAGCACATGAGGTCAGCGTGTCAGCGGAAAGTTGTCCCATCGAAAATACTCTGACGATCAAGTCAGTAAACAACCTTCAATGATCAGAAGGTAACAGAAACTGAAAACTAAGAGAAAAGAGAGAGATCATGAGTGAACAGATCTCCAGATGTAAGAGATGCCAAAAGCCGTCGTCTTGAATTTGGAGGGTGGGAAGACAGTGAACGGCTATCAGAAGCGCGTTGTTTGGCTTAGATTTTTCTGGGAGTTCCACTAGAGAGACGAAGCTTGTCTTTGTGGTGAGTATTCAAGTAGGTCGTCTCTCAGAGTTGCGTGTGTTTGTATCTGTAATGCCTTTGGAAGCGTATGCGTTTTTCAATGTTATTGAAACCGTGCATTGAATGATAATTTAAAGGCTTATTTATGATCGAGAGGGCTATCTTCCTTCTTTAGAAGGAGTGATCCCCTCTGTGATTCTTGGCTGGTTTGCCTTCTGAAGCAGATGCCAATTGCCAAGCTAAGCGAGACAGTTTCCTTCTGAGGCGGCCAACAACAGCTTTCCAAGCCGGTCACCTTCCTTCTGGGCATGTTACCGTTGGAGAGCCATAGTTGGCAAGGAATTGAAAAAATCTGGCATCTTCCTTATGTGAAAGGCGCCAATTTTGTCAATGTCCATTTCGGGTGCCAGTTGGGATCGTAGAAGATGCTTGGAAAGCCGTTGTTAGCTGCCTGATAGATCGTGGGCTCAAACGGACCAGGGCCGTTATTGTAGAGAAGCCTCTTTGGGCCCACTGTACAGCAAGCGGACGGTCAACGTTCGAGTTGACCATCTGCGTGCGCGTTGGCTGCCCGGACGATCAACGCCAGCGTTGACCGTCCTAAGCTTCTCAACTTCTGGGCCTGTTTTCCAATTGGGCCGTTAAAGTATTGACCATCCTTCTTGGATTTTCGTTGACTTTTTGGGCCAATCCATTTTTAGTATACCGATCACTCCATATCTTGCTTTATCTTCAAAGGTTAAATCACGCAAGGCGGCCCCCTAGAACGAAGCCCCACCCCTCTTTTCCCCCCTTTAATGAAACTTTCCTCTAACTCCTCCAAATGAGTTCAAGCAAGCTTTACTTGAATGGTCTCCAGTCAAATTGGGACTTACGTATATTAAAGCTCCTGCTGAAACTTGACTGGACACCTAAGTTTAAGCTTGCTCGAACTTGACTTCTCAAACTTCTTGAACTAAGTTCAAACAAAATTAGTCAAAGATTCTCAGATCACATTCCACCTTATTTGGCTCGTTTAACAATTCTAAAATAATAATATCTACTTTTATGGAATGAAATATCAACAAATATAATAAGTCCCGTGCCCATTGACATCTTCTATGCCGTGATAAAGTCGTAATAGGCCTAATGGTATTCTCCAAGTTTCAATCGTAATATTCGGCCATCTAATATGAATTTTTTTTACAAATATAAATTCAAAACATTCTAAAAAATACTAACGAAGGGCATTTCTCCACGGTTCATTATTACATTTTCCTCCCATTTCCCAGCATCCAAACAACGTGAAATGCTAAGCAGAAATTACACACAGGCCTCGGTTTGTTTGCCTGTTGGGAGAATGGAGAAACGAAAAAAATAAGGTCAGATGGCCAACCTGCAGTCAGCTATAATGCGATGTTTATCGATTCATTAACACAAACCAGCCAAATATAAATTGATGTAATGATGGATGACAAATCATTCTAAGACATCTCAAGGATGGCTAACGGCGTTCTCAAATCTTTTCTACCAAAAAAAAAGAGTAAACAGAATGTCAATACAGTTTAGGGAAACAGCATTAAACTTCCAACAAAGTTCCAATCATTGTATCCCAACCCAAGTGTAACTTAGAAATCAAATACTGCAGATTATGAAATAAATAAACACAAACAAAATTGGATGGAGAACTTGCAATACTATGACACCTTGAGTTAAACTACGCACCAGATGCAGGTGGAATGGCATAGGATGACTGGTATGATCAACCCAACGTCAAATCACGCTTTCCATGGTTTGAATACATGTGCATCATTTTTCACTCTCATTTTTCTTGCTTGTTGCTGTATTCTTTTCCCTCAACGCTTTTCTCTTCTCTTCCCTGCAATCACCAACAAATTGTAAAAAGCCAAACACACATGGAACTTTTTGTCGTGAATGACACTTGGTGACAATGAGGTATTGAAATTGGGGAGCCAATTAGTCAGAATTTCAGCTTCTTGAGGAAGCCAAAATCTATTTGTCAAAGAAATCCCATTTTAGGTGAGTTAGCTTCGGCTTCTAAAAAGGAGATATATTTGAAAAGCTAGACAGAAAATGTACTCAGAACTCACTCATAACAGATTACGAAGCCCATTTTCGTGTTACTGATTAAGGAACTATCCACAATATTAGAAACAGCTAAGCACCATGGATGGCATTACTGCTGATAAAATGAGTGGGGGAATTTTCACCTGGCTTTTGAAATTTCTTCATGAGATGGGAATTTCCTTTTGTTCCTCTTCCTTTCAGTTTCAGCTGAATGGGATTTCCCTTTCCCATTTTCAGCAACAGCAGACTTCGAGTTCCTATTATCCACAGGCCTATATTCTTTCCTTCTAGCCTTCATGGTCTTTTTTCTTCCAGCATCCTTCACTAGCTTGTCTTCTTTCTTTTCAGTCTTTTTAGTGTTTTCGCCAGCATCTTTTTCAACAACATTGCCATTTGAGTCCGCTCCTTGTTCTACACTATGTGATGGCGCCGCAGGTAAAGCTGGTTTTATGTTGCTTATTTTCTTGAACTGCAGAGGACAAGTATAAATTCATACCAGCAAATCCAAGTTGCATTATGAAGCACAAAATGTACAAATTTGGAAATGCAAAAGAAAGACATAATGGACGAGGTCCAATAGCATCCTTGTCAAACAGGTAAGAAAACTATGAAAAACACAGGAAAACCAAAGGGGTCAAAAACTACATATATTAAATTATGCAAAAGCAGAAATCTGTAGTTGTTCATCCCGTTCGCAAATAGATGCCCTCAACTTCTAGTGGCAATTGTTAAGCCAATAGGGGTTTCCTTTTGTGTCATATGGGAACTGCAAGCATAGTGGAAATGAGGAAGAAAAAACAAGTCACTGTAGCCAAAGTCTCTCTCTCCCTCTCTCTAGGGTAGTGGTTGACGAGGCACATTCATTCTGAGATAAAAATATAGCCCTAACCTGAGCCGGGTCTAGAAAAATAAAACCCAGTACCAGGCTTAAGTGCTTGCATGTAGCACGAGTAAAAAGAAAGGGATCCAGCTTGCTTTTTCTAAAATCTTCTAAACTGGGACCAGAAAAACAAAGTTAGCCAGATCCAAAACTTATTCCACGGAACTGACTTGCAATCTAAAAGAACCAATCCTATCATTGCAGGATTGGTTCTTTTTAGCTTTTGGACATTGGGTCTCTTGTTAACCCTGATCTGGACTTATCTGTTTAAGCATATAACGGGAGTGCAATTCTCACAACACAAACAGTCCAGACGAAAATTTTCTATTTATTTCTAAACTTCCTTGGTCTACCTGCTGTATTCAGCATTACGAAAAGTAAAATCCCCCTAGTTTTTCATTAATAAACCAGAAGAAAATTCCCAATACTTTTCTCTCAACAAACCCAAACAGATTTCATCTCAGCAGCTAAATTTCTCAAAAATCAAAGCCAAATACAACCATAGAGAAATTTTTAAGCATGTCCACAGCAGTTTATATACCTTTGCCACAAAAAACCCATCCATGTTGTGGACATGGGGGTAGAACCGTCTTGTCTTTTCTATCGACGGGTGAAACCGGTGTTCCCTGAAGCGAACAAACCTGGTAAAAGAAAGTATATTTTTAGGTGTGGTAGATTAATAGGGTAAACCCCCAACTCCAAGAATGATGCAATTAGTATTTTTACCCTGGACATCCAAATTCAAGTCCACATGGAACTAGTTTTACATTCCTCTTCCTGAGTGCATAGTCAACAACTGCTTCATTCTGCAAGATCCTAAATTACTAAGAAGAACAATTGGGGTGTTACATTTATACCAAAGCATAAATCAAACAAACCTCCGCAACCATGATGGAGCATGTAGAGTACACAATATATCCTCCTGATTTTGAATTAGCATCCACCAAATCAATTGCAGCAAGTATAAGTTGCTGCAACAGAAACAGGAAAAACTCTAATGAGTTTTGGACATCAAATTTCAAACAGTAGGTTTAGATAAAAAAAAACAAACAATAAATTCAACAAGAGCTGTGCCTACTTCCCATCCAATCCCTACAACTACACTGACCAAACCGACCCCAAAAAAAGAAAATAAAATTAAAGAGGGAGAAAAAGATCTATTTTGCGATACAACTCTTTCAGCAAAAGCAGCGGCAAGTTCACATTAGATTTTATACTCTTCTATATATAATGTATTTCATATAATATATTTCTTCCAAAGGCTACACCCTATACACTCAATCATCACATGAGAATATTTACAAAAATTGCTTTTGGATAAATCTTAATAAACTAAAAATGAATGATACACCATTTTTTTCACTTCAAATGACATATACACGACTCTCTTTTGCATCAAACCCATTTAAGTTCTGATACAATTCAAAGCATTTGTATACGTACGAATGCAATAAATAATGTGGATTGCCTAGGGTATAATTCTAAAATATGCCAACATAGCTTGTTACTAGATTTTCTTTTGCTATTTACTTGGGGGGGGGACAACACAAACACATCATTCGATGACAGGACCTATTCCCAACTTTTCAAAAATTCATTTCTAATCAATCAAGAACTTCAACACAACCCAGAGGAAAATATACCTTTTGCAACAGAGCACAATTCTGTATTTCATCAAAACTTTTAGAAGATTTTACTGACTCATCCTTGGATATAACCTACAAAAATAAGACTAACCCAGTCAGGACAAGCCTCAAATTTTAGAGGAAAGGAGGAAGTGGGAGAAGAAATTTGTTCAAAGAAAACAAGGATGTCAACTTCAACCGCTTACCCCTGTTCCACTGCAAGGGGCATCCAATAACACTCTATCACGTGAATTTATCCCCAAGACTTTTGGAAGCTGCATTAGGAAACAGGAAAAATGAGAAAAAGGCAGAAGACAAGCTATTATGAAATATAATTAAGGACTGAATTTGATACCATGGTCAACAGGGTTTGTGGTTAGACAATCTGAGGTGAAACCACATAACCAACCAGCATATAGCAAACAACAAATCAAACAATAGAAGTAGATAGAAATTAGTACACACGATTTATGTGCAAAACTCTTCAATTCTGCACATATTTAGCACAGCCTTTACAAAATTTAAGGTGTTTATGGGTTCCTATAGTTTCAACATGCATATATCAAACATGACTTCTATCAGAACATGAAACTACACTGTTCATAAATACATTAAAATGTAAAAATCCAGAGATTGCATGTTCTAAATGTAATCTCCTAAATGTCTACAAGAGCATAATGCAGCCACAGAAGACACTGACCTCCCTGCCATCATAGTTAATAACTATTGCATTTGTCACACCCATGCGGCATATATTTGCAGTTAGTGAGTGAAGTCTCTGCTTCTTCATCTCATTTGCATGTATCAATCCTACAGCATCAACAAAACTGATAGGTTACATACACAGAAAACAGCAAAAGGGAATAACATAATCGCTGAATGTGGGTGAAGGTGAACATATGGTAGCAAGTTCATGTTAACTTAGAATAGAAATATCTATTAAATTCATGTTAAAACAACAGTCTTTACAGATAACAAAGCAAACTTGCCTTCATTCCTTGATTAAATACATAAAAAAAATGCATCCTCAACTTGCAGAGGAAACTATGGCTTGATTGAGAACCATTAAAAATACAAAAAATAACAAGAAAATACAGAGACACCACCTAACAGAATGATCCCAAGAATACCAACCAGTATTTTTCATTAGAGCAGCAATGTAAGTGGTTTTCCCACCAG
>JAOVVI020005252.1:0-16698 GCA_028571085.2 Nepenthes alata
GATGAGTGCAAAATTACCCACCCATACATCCAATCCAGGCCAACTGATAATTTGCTAAGCATTGACTGCTAATTCATAATGTTTGCACATCAGATGCATGCCCATTTAGCTCGAATGCATGCCCCGAGAAAGAATGTGCATTGGTAGAATATCATTACCCTCCATTTCGATGCGGAAGAACAGATTGTTATCAATACATATATGAAACAAAATTATCATTCAATTAGCATACAATTTTTTCCCCCCTACCAGAACTCTTGTCAACTATCAGAAAACAAGGCAATCACATCATCTTAAGGACATTTATGCAACATTGGTGCTGATCACCACACTTAAAAGCCCGATTCGAAACGATCAGCAAAGGCATCGCTGGGGTAACATGGATTGCTTGCTAAGCAGCCTGCTCCAAAAGCTGTCAAGTCTCATTACCTCATGATCCAACGGCAAGCATAAGCCAAAAGTTCCCAGCAGCAGAAACAATCTGGAAATCACAGTCGGCATAACATTCCAGTTTCAAGAAGCTGTGCAAGCCAACATACATTACCCAAGTACAAGAGCAAAAGAGAATGACGAAAGGCAGAAATATGGGAATAAAATCATACTGATTAACGTGCGAAATTCCAGCTGTTAAAAAAAAAAAAAAAACCAACTGACACTCACAGAATAACTTAATGACAACTAGGCATTCATGAGGATGTTAACAACCGCTTGATACCAGTCTTCTGCTCTGACGTAAGCCTTGTAGGAAACTTGACATTGAACTTAATTCTCAAATTTCCTCTTTTAGAGGGTTCCTTTGGGATAGGCATCCCCTCTCCTTTAACAACTTCTTCATATGTGGGGCTAATGATGGAGTTGATTGGTATCGTCAGATTACGGCCATCAAGGGTTGTAATTTGGGCAGTGTAGCCTGTCAAAGCTTCCACAAGAGAGATTTTATGGGTAACAGAAAGGTCGTTTCCTTCTCTCTTGAAAACACTGTGAGGCTTCTCATCAATGATGAAGATTAAATCTGAAGGTATAACACCTCGCTGTTCATTTCCCTTTTCTGGGAAAGTGATTTTTGTTCCTTTTTTCCATCCTGGCTTGATCTCAATCGTAAGAATCTCCTCCACAGTAGTTGTCCTCCTAAACAAGAACTCATAAGAAAAGCAATGGATAATTCAAGGACTCAAGTCTAACACAGCTGCTTGTTTAAGATATGAAAAACTAGAGTATCTTGTGAATTAGGTCTCATTTTTATAGATAAATCCTGCTGCATGCAACATTATCCGTCTAATTAAGATTATACAAATAAGAGGAATATACTCATAAGATGACAATGAGAAAAAGCATTTACATATGACTAAAAAGATCGCAAAACAAAGAGTTTTTGACTGCAAAAATGATGTATGCATTTTCATTGATTGGGAGCAATGAAAAGATTTCTTGCTCGGCAAGAAAAATGAACATATATTGTTGACATAAGTGACTTGAGAAAGCAACCACCCAGGGGATGACAAATAACTTCCAGCTTCCTAATCAAGTTATTGTTGAAAGGAACGGAAACGGAATAACCTACTATAGCATATTGAAACTGACGGACTTAAATCAAAGCCTAATGCATATACTGATGTCCGACTAGCAATATAATTTGCCCCATTCTTGTTTATGATGGGAATTGGACTCAAATTGCTTTAAAGGGGAGCAAATTATTCCCCAAGCACATGAATAATATGTATTAGTGTCATAGCTCCAGCTTTGTGAAGCGGCAGTGACATCACCAACAAAGTGAATGAGCCAAAGTCTCTCCCACATGGTGATGTGCTTCAAGCTGGATGTTGTATCATCATTGCCAGCTCAAAATTCCAATTATAATGGGTGAAAAGTCATCTTTGAGGTCCCAAAACAAGGGTTGACAACAATGGACCTTTTGCAAATGTCTTTAAAATAGTTACTCGGTTTGCAATATGGGAAGCATGGTTTAATATTTGTACAAACAAAAGTATCAGTCTTCACAAGAAATTATCAACAACTTAGTCACCACTTTAGTTTGTAACATGGATGAAATATATCAGCATTGGTATCAAACACCGTCATATCGGTAATGGACACATCAAACAAGTCATATCAATATCGGATATATCGGATGGAAAAGAATTCTGAAGCTTTTGAGGTTATAGGGACAAAACGATCGATATATCAACTATATTGGCAATATATCGGTTGTATCAGCTGATATTTTGAATATCAGTAGATGCGAAAACATATCGCAATATTAATACAGTACCATGAGATATTGGTATCAGGGGGCCCCAATACAAACACATATTGGCCAATACTTATTGTATCGGTAGATATTTCCATCAATGGTTTGAATGCTAGCATGCAATACAGATAGCTGTAGAGAAAGAGCCAGCAGTAAAGGTCCTTGACTCCAACAACCACACAGGCAGGCCCGACTAGAGGATAAGTCTGGATAAGTGGTTGCCTATCAAACTGGTCCAGCTCATACACCAGATTCTGTTGTGCATTCGTGCATCTCCTTACAACATTAAATAACCATTCACCACTACTGGAGCTTACATCAAAACAGGATATCATTCAGCATCTACAAATGTTGTGTTTTTAACAAGGTGCTCTTCGAAGATCCATAAAATGGCCATTGAAAATGGATTGGCCTTACTGTCTATTGGGACCAAATTACTCAGCATTGTGTGAAAGGTGGTATTGAGAGAAGCATAGGTGTCAAAAGCATGAAGATTTGATTCCGTGTTTGTGTATGCAAAATATTAAATAAAATTCACAGGTTAAAGCCTATGATTTTGTTGTGGAAAGAATAGCTAACAAGATCAAGGGTTGGAAAGCCAAGTCTTATCCTTTGCTGGGAGAGAGACTTCAATCAAATCAACTACACAAATTCAATGTCTACAGTCTTCCCAATGGCACCGAAGAAAGATTGATCAGATGAATAGAAGACATTTATGGTGGTTAAAATATTGCAATTCACAGAGGCTTATAAATTATCAGCTGGGATTCTATTTCTTGTTCCAAGGATAAAGGTGGTTTCTGGCCAAAGTAACAAAAATTCAAATTTTTCAATGAATTGCACTTTGGACCCGACGTTTGGAATTTTGAAACATTAGTAATTTGCTAAATTTAATGTTCTAAACAGATTCGTAAGCAATTTGTATAATTGCCATTGCCATTTTAAAAAATACTATGCAAATCACTAGATTTAAAGTTAACAAGCCAATTAAACAGAAAAAAAAAGACAAGATTTGCTAAGTTTCCTGATATTACAAATCATTTATAGCCCTATGATAATATATTTGGCCATTGTTAACCTATAGTGGTGAATATCACTCAGAAAAGAACCTAAGCACACATATTAGAAGAAATGTATCCCCATTATATTACGTTTCATGCTAACCTAAGTTCCACATTCCCATTCCGCTCCATGTACCCGAACTACAACGTTCCAACATAAGCTTATTTTTGGCTCTAAACATATGGAAGACAGGAACAAAGCTTTGATATCTCGCATTTCTTGATTCGTGATGGATAGCAATGAGAAGCTTTGCTTTTGTGCAACAGTTAGAAAGCAAATACTAACTAAGAAGTAAATTTAAATTCAAGTTTGTGCTTCTGAGACCACTTGGAGACGTATTAGGCAAGAGAGTTTATGATATAGGACAACTGCCGTCCTGCATCGAATAGTGTTCCTCTATTCCCATTTTCATACTTATTCTCAAGGAGGAGAATGTAGAGCGGGTAATCAATTCCAAGATTAATCCTAGAAAACAAAACTCAAATTCCACTCCAACTTTCAGAAACAGTGATTACATAACAATAACTATCTAGGAATGCAAACCAAACTAAAAATTCAAAAAATTGGTAGATATGCAGATAAAACATTGCTGATAATAACTAACCCAAACAACTGACAAGCAAAATGAAATTGCTAACAACTAATTCTAATTAGGCTCATGAAGCCCCACTTATATTTTTATTCAACATTAAAAAAATACTATTATTTTTATTGATTGCTTGTCAATTCAAGTTCAACAATTTATATAGTCAACTTGATTTTTATTAGGACTTTCTTACTCATGTAGGTATAGAATTAAACTGAATGTATTGATAACTATTTCATTGTATATAATTCAACTAAGATATTGTATGACAATTATTTAACTTTGTGTTCTATATCATATCCCCAGGGTTGAAGAAAACTCATCCTTGAGTTTAAAGTGCTGGAGGATAATAAAAGGGGAGCACATCAAACAGAACCGACTATTTGCCTTTGCAGCTGCTTGATGAGGCTCTTAAATCGAAACTCCACAAGCTAGAGATGTTTCAAAGAATTCATCTCTGATCTTAGCCCTGTCAATTGATACACTCATCTGCGTAGGATGTACCAAACAATGAACCCCACAACTATGGTATAGCCATAGAAACTCATGCATGAGTTAGAAGCTGAGTGGTTTTATAAGCAAAAAGGCCATAGTCTGGGTCGAAATTGGGGATGGATATACCAGGATCTGAAGCTTGAGAATCGGCCCTGAGGAATGCCCTATTGGCAAGCTCTACAAGTATAACCCCATTAAAGTCATAGTACCAAACTGCTATTTCTTTATATAAAAGTTCCTTCTTTAACTGCCAATAGTCCAGGTCTTACCTAGTTAGTTAGATTACATGATGCAGATCGATGAGTAAGCATCAACACATGCAATGGTTAAGGTCCTAAAAGCTTTTCCAAAGAACCACTGCTGCAACTCAAGAACTTCCCCTAGTCAACTGGTAACAAAATGAATGAATAGCTCAGCCTTCACGCTTTTCTGAGAAAATGAAGGTAGTTAACAGAAACCAGGCTCTCTATAATGATAACGGAAGAAATTTTGAGAATCCAGATGAAATAAAGCAGCAGATATTAGAGTTGTATGAGCCCCTACTGGCTACTGCAACAGAAGTTAAGGCTCCTGATCCAAGAGTGTTCCTGAGGAGACCTATCTTGAATGAGATGCAGAAGATTATTAAATATCTGTACTGATACAGAGGTAGAGCAGGCCATGTTATTTATTGCAGAAGGCAAACATCATGTCCACTACGGTACACGCTGGCTCTTTAAATATGCAGAAGTGTTTGAAGCTGTCAAAGGTTTTCTAAAACAGGGAAGTTGTTGAAACAAATCAATGCCACTTCTATACACATTGATATCCAACAAATGCGAGTGAATTTAGGCCCGTCAGATGCTGTACTGCTATCTCTAAGTATATTCTAAGCTCCTAGCAAAGAGAATTAAGGAGGTGCTTGTGTACTTAGTTTATGACTCCCAAAGTTCATTGAAGGGATGTCAATTTTTAAATGTCATGATAAGCAAGACTGACTTCAATGCAGCGGAAGGAATATCTCCAAGATGCTTGATGAAGATCTTAAAGCCACAGTAACCAGTTAACAGGGGTTTCTTGGTGAAGTTCTTAAAGGCTTACGCTTCCCACAGAAGTTTATCCAATGTGTTTATATTGCTCACTTCTCCATTCTTGTTAATGGGGGTTAAATGACTTCTCTCAGACTAGATGGAGACTTACACAAGGAGACCCTATCTCTCCTTTGCTTTTTGCGTTGACAATGAAGTTCTTCCCTCCAAATTTGTAGCTTGAAAATGATGGGAGATTTCGCTACTACCAAATGAAAAAAATATTAATATGACTACCAACCTATCATTTTACTGAGGCAGATGTTTATTCAGTCCAAAGGCTAATGAATTGCTTAATTCATCTTACAGAAGTGACTGGGTAGAAACCCAATCAGAGTAATCCCACATATTTGTGGCTGGAGTTGTTGATATATAGAAGGCAATGCTGCTAAAGACAAAAGGTATTAAACTATCAATGTGTAATTTGTCAAGATGGCATTAAAAATATAAATCACTTGTTTTTAGGTGCATCTATCCTGCACAAATAAGGATATATGTTTTGAAGTGGCATGGAGATGCCCAGGATGAGAGAAGTTTGAAAGATGCAAAATCAATGCATAATAAATGGAATCGCAGAAGAGTTGAAAAGGCAGTTTAATAGAGAAATTTTTGTGCCTATTTTACACGAAATTTTGCAAAAGAGGAATTCTCCAATGTTTCAGTAGATTTTGCAAGAGTATGTGGTTGACCAGATGCATCAAAATTCCAAATAATCCAAAATTTTGAAATATTGGATCTATGTCCAATGAATGACACCTACCACGAAAAAGTATTTAATTTTGTTGAGACCCGTAGTCACATACGAAATAAGGGATAGTATAAATTTAGTAATAATTTCCCTTAGGGCCTGATTCAGGAACAGAATAATGTTCAACTGCAAGGAAAGAATAATATCTTTTATGGAAATGGCAAATTCATTTGGGGAATATAATTAGTTCAGACTTATTTAGTATTGAATTGGGACCACAACAAAAAAAAGTTCTATTGAAGAGGCCCATGCGTACTTTATTGAAGTAAAAACAAATGGTATAATTTGGGATTTCCTAAGAATCCATCATACTGTGTGCAAGTCGATGATGCAAGATTTTTAAACAAGGATCTCAATTGCAAGGACAAGGAGTAATTTTATTGTGTTAAGTAATTTTCTACTTTCACTAGTTTGTTGAATAAGTTGTCCTTGTTAGGCCTAATGACTGCTTAGGCTCTAGTTGTAAATATCTGTCTTGTCAATGAAACCTGACTTTCATCCAAATAATTTATTTGGATCAGTAAACAAAAATTTAGTGTCTTGCAAATTAACATTTTTCTACAGTATCTTAAACTATCTATTAGAATGTGTTACTTATCTGCTGCACTTTTTCAGAATATATGCCAACACAGCACCAAGTTAATCAGCCAAACAGATAACAAGAAAGGGCATATTCGTGGAAAAACATATCATGATTAATTTGAGATAGTATAATACATAAATGGGCTTATGGTGAAAGGTCCATGTGATGGGGAGTTGATCATAATGTCAACCATTTCACTCATATATCAAGTAAAATGCCTATTAAAGGAGGAAATCAATATGCATTTATTGCAAATCATATATTATTCACTTTGCTAACAAACTTCGAAAGATCACCCGAAAATACACTAGTGGAGCACAATTTTAAATATGTTATATGAACATTGCTTAATCCTTTTTGGAAATTCCCGCATAAATAATATGCTTCTTTGGGTTATACTTGGACTTTACTTACCAAAAAAAAAGGTTATACTTGGACTTTTCTGATGCTTTGCATTATGATTACTATTTTTACATTAACACGGAGTTATGCTATGACATATTTGTAACTGTTCAAATTCTATTACAGATAATGCAAACAATTTCTCAACACTTAATGCTACGTTTGGTTGGACAGGAATTGCCATCAATGGAAAGCTTTTCCAGTAGAAAATGTTTTGAAGAAAAATAATACTTTATTCCTGTTAGTCTGTTCACATTTATACCCTATTTTCCTCTCTACTTATATATTAACAATTCCAATTTTCTCATAGTAGGTTGCAATGAAACATTGTATTCCATCAAAATGAAGTCGGTTAGTTCACAGGGAGTTCTCCATTTGGTGGTACATGTGGATGCTTTCATAGTTTTCTCAGTTGTGAACTTGGAGGTCTAGGTGGTAGAAGTGGTATCCTTGGAGATGACGGTGGAAGATTAACTTCTGTCATGAGTCAGGAGAAGTTGATGTTGCCCTACTAAATCGATAAAATTGATTCACCAAAAATTTTCACCCCATCCAAACAAAGGAAAATAAAAAGGAGGGAAAAAACTGATTATAGCAGAAAAAAATGTCCACCCAACCAAAGAGAGCATTAATAAATCATTTTCTCCCAGCACGTGCTTGCAGCTTATGCTATTCAAAATAGAGAAAGGTCTCCTGAGTTTATAATTTATCCAAACAACTTCTGTTGCATGACAATATCTCATTGATATTTTTCTCTTTATTCATCCTGTTGGTTGGTAAACAATATTTGTTATGAATGATAAGGTGCATAATCTTCTTTTAATATTCACCAAAAAAAAAAAAACAGAAGTAGACAATGAAATAAAATTTTATTACTCGGTGCTGTCAAAAAACCAAATAAAAAAATAAAGAGAAACTAGCCAATAATATTCGTGCCAACCAGGAAAAAGTCATTTTCATAACTAACAAAACAGTATAAAAAACAGAAAAATATGGTAATAACTATTGTAAGAAAAATCATCTTTTATCTGCATCTCCAATAGACGCGCAGTAAAAACATAGAAGCTTCCCCAATAAAGATGGGGTAAAACAGCTCTGCTGGCTATTGTAGAAAGTCCATCTTTCCTTTCCAGCATGTCCTACAGACAAGAGTATTGGTTGCAAAGAGAGGTGCAGCTAATAGAGTTACATAATTCTCCTACATCATCCTAGGGAATAGACCAGAAATCAAAAGAAACTAAAATATTAATTAAGGCCAATTTAGTAGTGAAAAACTAAAGATGTTTTCTAAAAAAATTCAGGAAAATAAAAAATATAGAAAAGAATTGTACATGTCTCTCTTCTTTCCATTTAGAAAACTGAAAAACAAAAAATTCAAGTTTTTCAATTTTGAAAATAAATTTGGATTTTGGAAAGCTCAGAAAACAACAAAAGGTGTTTTCCAAAATTTTTCAATGGTTAGAAGCAAGGTTTTCCTAGTTTTTTAACTCTACTTACAAACTAATATTTAAGAATTCACGATTGTGGAAATATTATTTTATAAGTTTATAAAGATAAATAAATGCGTATTTTAATATAATATTTTAAACAAATAAAAAAATTTTGATTTCAATTCAATAATTAATTATTTATATTTTCTAATCTCCTTTTCATTTTGGTTATTAATTAAATTTATGTAAATTATTAAATCAAAAGGAATAATACTTTTACATATCATGAAATGTAGTTGTAATTATTAATATCAAAGATAATATATGATCCTTTTATCTATATCTATATTTAATGACAATATTTATATTACCGCCTAATATTTTTTATAATTTAAAAAATGCTGAGCATTGTTAAGTTAATAATATTATAATAATTTAAAGAATCATTATTTAAAAAAATGTCATTATAATCCATTTTTTTAACTTATTAACACTTATATATATATAGGTAAAATTATAAATAAATTGAATATCATTTGATTTTGACTCAACTCATTAATTTGACAAATACAAAATTATGTTTGAGCTGTGACTCATTAGATTAATAAATTTAGCCCAAATAAATTAAACTTACGCTTTTAACAAAGCACTAGTTACCTGTTTAACATCTGGTTCACATGGTATAATGTAAAATATATAGACAAATGTAATTTTATACAATAAATTATCATTAAGAACCATATTGCATGCAAAATATGCTAGTATATGGTAAGCAAGATTTTATGATTTTTGATAACTATGGATAGAGCTATTAACATTGAGTTTGATCATTTAGTTTATTATAAATAAATATACTAAGTAATTTGCATGATCAATAATTTTAATCCTATACCAAATGATTAAAACTTCACAAACAAGTATGAAATAATATTAACTTGTTAAATTATTTACATTTTTAACATAAATAAATGAAAACGTTTTCAGAAAACTGTAAAAATGAAAAGATGAAAAGAAAACAAGAAATTAAAAAACAGAAGATAAATGGAGCCTTAGGTTTCCTATGTTGTGCAAAGTTATAATTATGGGAAGAAAACTGGCAGCATAAAGCATAAAGTTTGCATGAGGTTATTGCCTGATCTTTTTTTATTCCCTCACCAACATTCTATGGTAACAATAGCAACACTTAGATTACTATTAGAAACCCCCGAAAACTATTCGCCATGTCCCTCAATGAGAGTCCCTTTACATTAAATAGCCCAGCATTTACATAAATTTGTGAATTGAAAATCGAGCTATGAATCTATACAATAATTAAAAATATGGATTTTGTCAGTGTAAAACTAATTGAAAGGGCCTCATTGGTTAAGGCTACACGACCTCATGCATTAGTTATGGGTCTTAATCCATTATTATCTCCTAAACTGGGAAACTATATATACAAATACAATCAATTTACTTATTCTTGCCGGTAATCAATGATATGATGTTTTATTTTTGCTATTCTTGATTTTTTCTCGCTAACACTCCCCCTCCAAGTAATATTGGTCAATCAATAAGCATCAATTGGTTGAATTTGAATTGATTTCGTTGACCAGATAGAGCCTGGTTAAAAACATCAACAGGTTGATGTTTTGTTGAAATATTAGAAATGGTAATTGAACAAGTGCTTCATGAATATAATGACAATACACCTCAATATACTTGGTACGATAATAAAATATTGAATTGGTAGAATTTGAATAGCACTTGTATTATCAGCATTTGGAAGAAGATAATAAACATCGAGCTTGCACAATAGTCCTCAAAACACTACTATTCAAACAGATAGACAATATCGTCTAATATTCAAACTCAGTGGACAATTTCAAGATGAAACGGCGATAAGAGTATTACCAAAAACTGTCCAATTTTAGAACTAGTATTAAGTGATGAAACGGCGAGCATCCACACAACCAACCTAATTTACACCACTAAAAGTGTGCAGTTTTAAGGTCTTAGAAGGAAAGAACAAGCCTCGCCCTGAGATACCCATGAGATAACACATTAGCCAGCGTACAGCGGCTATTATGAGGTTGGCAAGAATATTGCATAAGCTAACTAATCTACCGAATAGTAAAAGAAGGCTAAATCAAATAACAGACAAGCAATTAAAACTTCTTACTAACTATCGATACATCGAAGGATCATATAATGAATCGTCAATCCGTTTTACATAGTTCGAATTAAACTCCACAAGGGCAAGAATTGAATTTCCAACTTGAAGAACGGCTTGAGAAAGAAGCTCTTGAGTATACTTATAATGATGGAAGAGTATACCAGTTAGACAATATTGGATCTCAAGTCTAAAGAAACAATACAATTCACCAAGTTCCTTCATATAAAATGAAATTTTGAGATGTTTTTGGAGTTGTTCAATTAACGTAGGACCAGATCCTATAATCACAATGTCATCTATGTACACAAGAAGAACAACAATCCCCATAGCAATCGATCAAAAGAAATGAGAATTCATGCAGATATGAGTAGAATCGAATCCTAGAATAGTACAGAACTTCTCAAACAAGGCTCATGGTACTTGCTTCAAACCACGCACAGACTGATTGAGACAACACACATCATCATAAGAAGAAAACAAGTGAGAGTGAAGAGTGATTAAGATTTCTTCCTTCAAATCACTTGTAAAAAAGTGTTCTTCACATTCATTTGGCAGAGTTACCATCCTTTTGAGGCAATAATGGCAATAACCATGTAGATTGCAGTCATCTTCACCATAAACACAAACTTTTTCACATAACCAATCCAATGTTCCTGTTGATTTTCAATAGTCACCAAACAAGCTTTATACCTCTCGCTAAATCCATCAACACAAAAAATGATAGTATAACCAATTTTAACCCAATTGGAAGAACTCCAAAAGAATAGGAATGAGATCCCAAGTATCATTTTCCTAAAGAGCATGAAATTCGTCTCGCACAAGTTGCCACTGATATTCGTGAGTAGAGGTCTGTGAGTAAGACTTAGGAATAATAATATCAAGTTTGACCTGAAGTAAAACCTACTATCTTGAAAGTAAGAGTATCCTTGAAGGAAGAGCACAAGGTCTGACCGTATCATGCTCATCCAAAAACTCTTCTCAAGATACTACAAAATTTGGCTCTAGCACCTACATTTGGGATAGCCCCCTTTTGATCTACTTAAAAGGCATGTTGTCTTCACTCTTTCAAAATATTAATGTCAATGTTGTCAATTGTGTTACGTGTGAATTCGCACAACACCATTGTGTCTTACCCTATAGGTGATAGCCCATTAACTATACCATTCTCATTAATAGACACCAATATTTGAGGTCCATTAGAATTCCCAATGTGATGAGAACCAAGTGGTTCATCAGTTTATCGTAATTGCACTCAGAAAATAAGGGTTTTCCTCATTAGGGACAATTACTAAGTAGGCAATATTATCATAACTTTTCATAAAATGCTCATACACAATTTGAAGTATGTATTAAAAAGATGAGACCTGGCAATGCGTATGATTATTTAGATCAAACTCTTTCAACCTTCTTTCACAAAGAGGGGATTATCCATGAAGCCTCTTGCATACACACATCTCAACAAAACGGAGTAGTTGAGCTAAAAAGCAAGCACTTCCTTAATGTCACCCATGCACTTCTATTTCAAAACAAAGTTTTAAAATATCTTAGGCGGAAGCTGTTCTCATAGCTACTTTGCTAGGAAATCACAGCCCCATGACCACTCTCCAAATTCTTACCGACCTACATGTTTAACAAACTATCACTAAAATTGTTTGGTTTTACCTCTTTTGTCCACATTCACTCACATAATAGGGGCCAGCTTGACCAACAAGCACTCAAACATGTCTTCGTTGGGTACTCCAATATAAAAGGGGATACAAATGATATCATCCTTCCACATGAAAATTCTGTGTCAATAGAGGTTACTTTCCATGAAAATGAGCCCTTCTTCCAAGAAACAAGAGATCATTCTTTCACATCAAACTCCATAAACAAAAAAGTCTGAAGGAGCCTGAGGACCAACTATCTCCTAACTCTCCATATGAGTTTGAAACTGTGAGATAATTGGGGAGTGACCAACAATAACCAGTGCTAAACCCTGAAAGGTTATTGCATATCTACTCTCAAACTAGGAAAATTCATGAATCAACACCGGTTATTAATCCTACTCACTCACATTCAAGCAATATTGATCCTCATACCTCACATGACATGATAGTAAATCTATTCATAAAGATGTGCAAGACTTAGACCTACCTATTGCCATTAGAAAAGCTACCAATACACGTACCCAGCACCCAGAATCTCACTATGTCTTCTCTCGTAAACTCTCTCTAAAGCATAAATGTTTTCCTACCACCATTGATTCCATTAGTATTCCCCAAATCATTAAGAAGGCAATGAGGTATAGAAATTGAAAACAAGCTATGAAAGAGAAAATAAATACTCCATAGAGGAATAAAATATGGAAAATCATGCAAATGGGTGTTCCATCATAAATTCAGAGATGAAGGATCATTGGAGAGGTATAAAGCAAGGTTGGCAGCTAAAGGGCACACTCAAACCTACAGAATACTACCAAGAAACATTTGTTCCTATTATAAGAATGAATATCGAGCAGGTGTTATTACTCCTCGTGGCTAATCTTGATTGGTGTTTACAACAATTTGATGTTAAAAATGTCTTCTTAGATGTAGACTTGGAAGATGAGGTATACATGGAGCCACCACCCAATTTTAATGAAAATTTTGACAATGAAAAATTCTGCTAGTTAAAAAAGGACTTGTATGGATTTAAAAAATCTCCTAGAGCAAGTTCCATATTGGATAAAAGGTTCACATCCAACTACTACACAGTTCTTTGAGGAAATCACATAGAGAAGCAATAAACAGCCCATGGTGGCAAGATCAAGTGTGGAGGCTTTTAGAGACATAGCACAAGGAGTATATGAAATACTATGGTTGAAGATTATCCTTAATGACATGAAAATAAGAATAGAATGACCAATAAAACTTTACTATGATAGTAAGTTAACTATCAACATTGCACATAACCCAGTACAACATGACCAAACCAAATATATTAAATAGACCAATTATATATGAAGGAAAAGCTTGACAACAGTCTCATCAATACTCCATCCAAGCCATCAAGTAATCAACTAGCTAATGTTCTAAGGGTCTACCCACTCCAAAATTCCAAGAACTTACAAGCAAGTTTGGAATAGGACACATTCATGCACCAGCCTGAGGGGAAATGTTGGTAATCTTGGAAATCCCGAGGATTTAATTCCCTAAGATTTATTACCTCATGTTATCATAGGAGAGAATACATATTTAAGTTGAATAACCCCTCCATTTCCCCATTTCTTGCTATTTTTCCAGTTTCAAGAGAAACATAAGGTTTTCTCAATCCCTCTTGCATAAACGTTGTACATTTGTATACAAAATCAAGTGAAAGAAATTATTCTTCCTTAAATCACTGACTACAGTTCCTGTGTACTTTTGAAGAGCTAGCCCTTTTATTTTTGGTTGTTAGGCCACTCTCATTCCCTACGCACAACAGTGATACATTGTTGGTGTCCTACGTTAAATTATGATGCTAATGTCACTCCCTATCTCTTTATTGCAACAGTAACAAAGTCGGGGTTTAACTATCTCACATCATCCAGCACAAAAGTTAGAATCCAAACCAAGTCATGTGAGCACATAAAAATATTGTTATTTTTGTTTGTTTACCAACATTTAAGTTCTTGGATTTTTTTTCCCTATAACAGATTATTTTCTATAATTTTCCCCTACAACAAATCAACTTGAAACAAGTTTCAATGAAGGCAAGTTTCAATATAATTTAAGTCTTCCATCTAAGAAGGAAGACAAGTTCTTGGATTTCTATAATTCCATCATCCCATGGAGGCCCTGGTAGGCACAATCTATAACTGTACTTGTCAGCAAGCATTCATAAGAATGAACAGCCTATATCCTGCAGAAATTAATGGTTTTGCAAGAATACAATGCAATAATGAAAAATGGAATGTTAAAAATTGTTTCTCTACTTGAAGCAAAGACTGATATTTATAGCAGGTGAAACAAGAAGACAAACCCATATAAATCATTTGAATTTGTAAGGCAGGCAAGACCAAAACCATCAAAGTAGAGAACTTCAGTTTTTTATCATCAAATTAGTATCCACTATCCAATTCAATCATTTTTTTGTAGACCAAAAAAGAATAACAAAAATGAAAACAATTTAATTTACAAATCATTAACAATCACACATTATTGTCAAGAATAAATAGGTCAACAAAGAGAGCACCAACATGTATAATTCCATACAAAGTATCACATGCAACATTATCAGCATCATTGGAATATTAAAACCTAACTATACGGGACACAGAGAGCAGGAACATTTTGCACAGAAACACTCCTCTATGTGCTTCATAAAAATTTTACATTCGTTAATACAAAAAAACAAAGTTAACTACTTCCCAAGACTAAAATCAACCTCCTTTACCAGTTAGACACACAACAAACTGAGAGATTAAAAAATGAAAAATCTCCTTGGCTAGTTAGGTATCAACCATGTGAAACTTTCAATATCCACATCAATTAACAAAGAATACTACCTATCAGGTTGATATAGAAACAACGCCTTCAACAAATATGCAAAAGCCATGAAAAGAACGTAAGACAAAAATTGATCTACCATATAAAATATTACTCACATGTAGATCGAATGAGGAAATAAATTAATTACTAAATACTAATCTCTCACCATTGATGATTTATATCAGTTACTTAAATAACTATAAATTTCTCGCTTGTTTAGATCTTCTAAGCTTTCAATACTCTTTAACAACGGCATACAATTAAAGTATTTAGTCTTAGTGACCCAAAAATCAAAACTTACTTTATAGGCATTTTCCATCAAAATGCCTAGACGGTAGTCACCATTTATGGTGAAAGTAGGTGGTTATATGGATACCCAACACCATAAAACCTTGGATAATTTTTTTTTTTTTTGGGTTTAAATACAGAAACAAATAACAAAGAACAGACCAGTTACTAAAAACAATAGCATGACATAGCCCGTTAACTTCCAATTCAAATCAATTCTTTATAGATTGACGGTTTACAAATCAATTCTTCGAATTAGCTTCCCATCTAGCTTATCAATCACATAGCCCATTATATTTACAATGCCAACTTCTTGATCCGTCAATAAATCAATGCTGAATCACATCTAAATTCAAATTCGAACTGTACAATTACGAGATCGAAGGGAAAGTTTAATCATACCCAGAGGCATCGGAAACGTCCCTCGAAATCTTCATTTTCTTAGTAGTTCCCTTGTACAAATCATCCAAACTACAATGCAACGTTCGCTCTATCGCCGCCGCCTTCCGCACAGCTGAACCCTCACCACCGCCGCCACCTCCTCTGAACTGAGCAAATATGTCGTCCCCAAACATACTCCTCGCAAACGGCCCCGAGGGCCCTCCGACTCGCGAACCACCTATGTCCCCCATACCCATTGCACCAAACGGACTCGAGGACCCAAAAAACTCGGAGAATATATCATCGGCACTCCTCGGATTAAATCGGAAAGATGTGAACACACCACCACCATCGGAGGATCCGGGAAATCCGCCGGCACCGGGCGGCGGAACTTGCCCCTTCAATCCATCCTCTCCGTACTGGTCGTAGACAGCTCGCTTCTGCGGGTCACTTAATACCTATAAAAAAATTGAAGAATCAAAAGAATGACTTGAAACTGGACCGATTTTGATTGGCATGTATTCAGAACTTGAGAGAGAGACAACGTACATCGTAGGCTTCGGAGATTTGTTTGAATTTGGCTTCAGCTTCCTTCTTGTTGTTAGGGTTCTTGTCAGGATGCCACTTCATGGCGAGTTTTCGGTAGGCTTTCTTGAGGTCATCGTCTTTGGCATTTCGGTCGACTTGCAGAACCTTGTAATAATCAATCCCCATCCTCCTCTCCTCTCCCTCTCACTCAATTTCGTCTGCCTCTTTCTAATTC
>JAOVVI020005253.1:0-16697 GCA_028571085.2 Nepenthes alata
GGCACTATGCCAGGCGGTTACCTGAGCAAATATAGGCGCTTATGTCAAATAAATTTCTTCATACAAAGAATCAATTGAAACTCAAATTACAAAATATCATCGTCAAATGAGGATTTAATGCAGCAATCAAGTATAATATCCTTGTGTAATCCCAGAGCAATAAAAAAACATGATTTTATGGTTCTATATGTTTCTTGCCTGTAAATTGGTTTGAAGTGTAGTGCATGTCTATGCTCTGTTGTTTAATCTGTAGAAATTGTTTGAATAAGAACAGCAGACAAACAATGGGTGACGAGTGACTTTCAGATTTCCCCAGGGGAAGAAGGGGGGGATTAAGCATTAAAAGAAAAAGAATAGAGATTCATCAAAGAAAAGAAAAAGAAATTGACAGAAGAGATGATAAAATTCCCTGCAGGATGGGAATGTGTAAGAAGAGGTGTCATAAGTACATAAAGAATGAAAGCTGTTCAGCACTATTTGTTCTTTGTACTTTGTTTTAAGAATGTCCTTGTATCTTAAATTTATCTTGAGGACAGACTGGGGAAGCAAAGGTTGATATTGTCTAATGAGGCACCTAAAAGGAAATATTAGAAGCCGAAATGTCCAACAATAAAAATAAAGGGATAGCAGACTGTTAAAAGTAGAATTTATGTCACTGCTTGCTTGAGGCACTTGCCTAGACAGCACATGATTGAAGACGCTTGCTTTGATCGAGGAGAAGCATTGACGCAGTCCCTTGATTTGTTTGGGTGCCTAGGTGATCGTCCGGCTTGATTTGTTAGGATGTGTCCTTGATAGTCTGAGGGATGGAGGTAGTAGATACCTAGCCAATGTCATTTTACCATCTTTGACACTTCAATTTGATGAAAGGAAATATATTATGATTGTTGGTTTCCTAGTGAAGAACTGGTTTTTACTTGTTTGAGTTCAACTATTATTTTGGGGAGTTCCTATTTTCTGTCTTTATCTGGTTTTCAAGAGCTGTCTGGTTTATCTAGCAGTGGATTTATATATTTTCTTTTCCCCTGAATTAGTTCATGTGTTATGATTCTTATGAAGGTTTTTGGGTGTGTAGCAACATGCAAGTACAACACTTACTTTTAGGTGTGAAAATACTTAGCTTAGCAAACTATTGACCATCAGGAAATTATATAGTGCAAATTACACCTCTTCATGGTGGACTATACTCTATCAAATTCCTAAGATTGCATCAAAATAACAAACACAGAGGGCACATAGAATGGTGAGGGAATGACACTTTCTCAGTATTATGATTAAGATTGGTGTAGCCTGATGCTTGTTTTGTCATTTACATCCACACTTGTTTTATGCTATTCCAAAACAATGATAAAAACAACTAATGGCTGATATGGATCCCGTATATACATTTATCCTTCTAGAATCATGTAAGTATTAGGCTTTCACAAAAGTGCGGTAAATTGAACTAGGCCATTTATGAACTGGTCATGACAATTCATGAACTGAAAATGAAGATTTTGAGCAAATCAATGTGGAATATGCTAAATGTCTTGTACACTTTCAAATCCCTGGGATATTTTCTAGGACTTTTATAAGACTAGCTTTATTATATTGATCCAAGTGTTGGGCAATTAAATGACAACATACAAACAGTGAAGTGTAGTTGAAATGAGATTGTGAAGATGGATTTTCGGTGTACATGGAATGAAATAGTGTTTTCAGTCACAGTCATGGTATTGTAGAAGCGGGATGCTGCGGATGCTAAGTTACACATCACAACTGTTGTGGGCTGGGTTTCGAATAAGAATATTAAATTAATTCTAATGGTTAGATATCAGATGGTTTAACTAAAAACAACTACTTTTGAAAGGATTGTACTGATTTTCTATGTAGTAAACATTATATGATACAATTATTTTCACAAGTGACCTGAATTAGTCTTCATATTATGGAAATTAGTGTTCTAACAATATCAAATATATTCAACAAGTGTGATACAACTTACGAAAGCATTACATATTGGTATTGCCACTATGTACCCAATGTTAGTTAATAGTCTTATTGGCCTACACAGACAATTGCCGTCATAATAAATGTCATCTGAACTCTGTAGCATATCAGTTGTCCGAAAATTTGGTGCAACTAATATTTGTTCCATGGCAGTTAGTACTAACAATTAGAATAAAATTGAACCTATATTTTTCTTCCTATATTTCAAATCGAGTAGTGAGCTCGTATTAAATCTTCAAACTTTCTCTTTATTATCCTTACTGAGTACCATTGATTAGATATCAGTGATATGTATTGGTATCAGAACCCTTCAATATCGATATTTTTAAAAATTGTGATAATATTATGATATGTTGTTGTATTAATGATATATTGTGATACTTTGACTGATATTCAAAATATCGGCCGATATATCCAATATTTGGTCTATATATTATATCGCCTGACATAACCCTATCAAATTTCAATTGTTAAATTTTTTTTTCTTTCGATATATTTGATACTGATACGTATTATCTAATATTGATTTGGCTGTGATTGATACTAATTTTTTGATCTATGCTGAGTACTCTTATGCAATGAAACTGAACCTGAAAATTTTAAGGCCTCAAGCTAAGTTTGAGATTCAATGTAGAAATCACAACTGAACACATTGCACTTTTTTTGTGTGTTAAATTGTTAATTGATGTAAAACAATGTCCCCACATTGTTGACATTTACTTCATACAGATGACAGTTATATTTTTTTATTTCATTTCTACTTCTATATAATTGTTTGGAGGTGAGTTGTAGTCTTGCTTTGGTTAAAAATAACTCCACTCTGAATCTATGTTTTTAATTTTCTTACATCTCGCAGTACTTGTGGTATGCATTTAATTTCTCAGATGGCTTCGTCTTTCCTCTTTGTAGGCCCTAATATCAAATGGTGATCAGGCTCGCTTAAGCAAGAACTTGGTATCTGTCTGTCTTTACTATTATTCAGTTTTTTTAATCAGATATTTTTGTGAGCAAGAATCTCCTATTCATGGACAAAGATTGATGGATGATTTCTTTTTATGAGCATATTTTCCGTGAAATATGAATATATAAACAATGCATATAGCTACTGATTGGGAGCCTAAAGAGGTGGAAAGGAGGAAGAGAGGGAGAATGGAGAAAGTGATGATAATTTAGGTGGGAGCCAGACGGCTATTTGATTTGCTTCTTTTTGCTCATTTTATAGGGAAAATTGGGATATGACTGATGTGTTGCTACCTGGTTTGAGTAGGGATTGTAAGGATCCAAGGAGTTCCCAAAGAAACAAAATAACAAATGACTTTTCCTTCTGTTGTTATGAGATTGTTGCTTAGTCCAACTAGGGCCACTCTAAGCGATAGCTTAGTGGGGTCTTCTTTGGTATGTGGGCCACGAGTAGATGTGCACTATGGTCCTTCTAGGTATTTTGGGGAGGCGTTGAATTTTGGCTTCGATTAAAAAAACACACAAATCAAATTATGTTTTTTCCACCTAAAATCCAATAGAGTTATGTCAGGAATATTAGATTCAAGAAAAAAATAAATAGAAAAAGAAATTGATATAAAATTGATGTCTTAATGATCGTTTTTTGTGAAAATCTCGGCCTAAGTGGTTTTTGTCTTATGTCAATGGTAAAATATATGTTTTTGGCATCAAATCTATTTAGAGATATTCGATTAGGCCTTTCATATGTTTTGGTTATGTTGGGTTGAAAAAAAGTGCAATCTGGATGAGGAGGAAGCAAATTCGATTGTCAGTGTTGTGTTAAATTGTAAGTGTACGATATCATAGTAATTAATAAAGTGATTAATTGAGTATTTTCTTCTAAAGGATTTAAATGTTTTATGGTACCAAAAAGAGTTGTATTATTATATTATCTAAACAATTTAATTAAATAAGGAAATAACTAAGTAACTTATAGAATAATTAATCACTATAGAAATCACACTAAAATAATATTAAATTCAATAAAGAGAGATAATAGGGTAATTTCAATTCCACATGGGTATTCTTGTGTACTATCTTTTAATTTCTCATACACAATATTCAATCACAATGACAATTAAGATAGTAAGATATTTAATACTCCCTATTGGATTATATTAAAACTACGATCAATTATCTGTCTATTAGATTTCTATGTGAATAAAATTTGTAACCATACACAAAGCTTAATATATCATTTTAAAGATTGTATAAGCCCATGCAATATATCTCTATCCACAATGTAACTTTTCTCGAGATCAACTATATATGCATCTTCTATCAGTATTGATGCAAATATCGTCTGATATGCATTAGTATTAGGGCTCTCGGTATCGATATTTTTTGATGTCATGATAATATCGCATTATGTTTTCATATCGACTGATACGGCCTTGTTCATTTACGATTTTTCAAAATTTTTTTTTTTTCATTCGTTATATCTAATACTGTTGCTAATACTAATATTTCCATCCATGCCTTTTAGTTGTAACATACAATATGAAATCATTTAAATGATATTTAAGCATTTAAAAGCATTAAGTATAAAGAGAGGTAATCATAAAGAGAGAATATTGTTTTACAAACAAATTTCTCACGTATATAGTTTAACCAAAGGCTATATCTGAAACCCTAGTAATCAAAATATGATTAATGTTTGAATTAAGAACAAACATGGAAATAGTAGTACACATCCTTTCAAAGAAGGATTCAAGAAAAGAAAATGGTAAAGAGAAGCAAATAGGTAGAAAGAAGACTGCCCATGGACTACAGGAATCCGGCGTCAGGTTCTTTTTTCTTTTCCCTTCAGATTTTTGCTTCTCCAACAGTGTGTAATTCTTTTTTCCCCCCTCCCTGTTATGCTTCAGTTCTGCCCCTCTTTATTTTCCTCCTCTCTGCCGTGTGCAGATTTCCCCTTTTCTATGGACAACAACCTCCTTTAAATAATAGTTAAGGCCTCCCTCATCTGCCTTAGTTTCCTCTTATGTTGCCTTAAATTTTGGAGTAAACTTCTGCTGAATAGATCTTCACATCTTCCACTAAATAAGGCCCATACTTGCTTACTTTTGTGGATCTTTAAAATCCACTTTTCTTGCATAGGTATTTTATTATGAAATTATTAGAATCTTGAGACATGTATAGGGACAACAGTGTAGGCTAAAAATGAGCTTCACAATAACACTAATAAAGCTCAGGTAAGGTAAAATGACCGTTTTGCCCCTCTTCCTTCAGCAACTTATTCTCTAACCAAATAGCATAAGAAAGTCAATTAAGGTCACCTAAGTTTGAGGATTTAGCAAAAAATAAGCTCCTAATGTATATAATTTAATCACATCAGTTGGTAGTGCAGCTTCAGCACCAAACTTTCTTGTTTAATAGTGACCGATATATATCAGGTGATATGAAAATATCTTGGTATTGGGAAATGCCAGTTTTGATATCTTTCAATACTAGTACATTTGACTGATGCTGTGATCCTTTTCGGATCACGTGGACATTCCATGTCAGTTTTTTTTCAGTATACTGCTCAGTATACTTTTGAAGCGATTCCTATAATGTGTACTTTTGGAGTAGGATGAAGCCTACAATAAGGAGATTTCAGATAATGGGAGATGAGAAATTAGAAGAACAGGGAAAGTAAATTAGATGAGCTTAGAAAGAGATTTGGCAAAAATCGTGAAAAAGAGGAAACCAGAAGGGGAAAGGAAAATTAAGGGTGGAAACAAAATTTTTGAAATTTGATTAATCGACTTGTGCCTTGATGCTTGCAGCGGACAATTCATTTATCTTTTGAAAGCTATTACTACACTAGTCAACCCTGTTGGTATTCAAAACTCAAGGAAAATAGTAACCAACTAGATGCAAGATTTACTATCTCCATGAATCTAGCTGGCCTTCTTGGATGTCACGAGTTATTCCTTTGCTTGTATATCTTGTTAAACAATATGAGTTGGTGAATCATTTGCCCACTACTGACAAAGTCTTCAAAATCTTCTCACCATAATCTCTATTCTCTATCAACCTAACGAGCATGTCTCCTATCTTTTAGTACACACTATTGCACATTAGACCTTTCATGAGTTTGTAGCTTTGATAATGCGGTGAATGTATGCATAAGATTTAGTTAGTGAAAATGCAAATTTCTTCTAGTTTATGGTTCAAAACTGAATCAAGCATAGGCCTTGCAGAATGATATAAAGGCTATGACATTGGCACATCTATGTGAACATCATAATGGCAATGCAAGAATCAGAATTTATCTAGAAGCCAGTTCCATGTGATAAAGCTTAAGTGGGAAATTGTTCAGCATTTCTGGACAATCCTCAAATTACCTGGCACTTTGTTGAAATACAGTAGAAAGAGAATGAGGACAATGACATTGAACTGTCGTCGTTTTCCAATTTCAGAGAATAATTGATTTGTCGTTGTGAGAGTAATGGCCTTTAGAGGAAAATATCAGATCTTTACTGGGGTTTGGAAGATGGTTGTGGAAGGTTGGAAAGAAGGAATTTCATAAGAGATTGCAATTGGAGGATGGGAGTGGAATCAGGCTTTGGCCTGATGTGTGGTCTAGTTTTTACTTTCTTATGGCTGTTACAGAGGGCTCTTCTTTCCATGCAGCCACAGATTTAGATGCCAATGCCACACCTGGTGGTGAATTTCCTATTGTAAACAGTGGATAGGAATTAAATTTGACATAATCATTATTTTGAGTAACGCTGTAATGGTACAGGCTAAGTCCTTAAAAATATTATTCAGTTTCTGAAGTTTCATATTGAAATTATTTAAAATACAATGATTGGTTTTTGCTTGCAAATGAAATTCATAAGATACCTACAGAGATGAATTTGTTGCATTTGTGTTTGCATAACATAATTTATCGGGTGCATGTTGTGGAAAGGACTGAACTTTGTCACTCTTTTGAAGGCTCAATTTGTGGAAGGATCTTTATGTGATTTTGCTACCGCTTTGTTAGATGATGTGGTGGTTGTGGTCTTTTGCCTCTTCTCTTTCCAGCCAGTATGTGATGTTGTCTGTAGTTGAGTAGTTACTTTCTGTTTGGAATTGAGCTAATGAACATTCACAGGTGGCTCTTGGTATCTTTCGTACTTGTGGAAAAAAAATAGGTGAGTCTTTTCTGATGCAAAAAGAATAAGAAAAGCTTGAAATTTAGTTATTATATATCGTTTTGTATTTATATAGGGTGGGTAGAGGATGTATATGGTGTTCTTTCATCCCATGCTATTTCAAGTCATTATTCATCCCCGGCATACTTGTGCCAATGCAACAGAAAAACAATTCAAGATTTGTGCCCAACTCCAATGTAGAGTATATGTCTGTGTATGCTTTTTTTCACTGAAGCTTTATTATACCTAAAAATTTAGAGAGATCATTTCAATGGGAATGTGAAGCATTAGTACTTTGATTGATAAACTTATGGAAGTGATAGATGCCTACAAAAGCCAAAGCAGGAGAGAAAGCCAAGGATATTAAGTACATAATCTATGAATTATGGTATTTGTGATGGATTAGGCTATTAATGGAGTTAGCATTACTCTAGGTAAGGGGTTAAAAGAGAATGTAGTTGGTTTGAAGAGAATTGGAGAAAGAATTATGGCTATTAAGATGGTCGTACAAAAAGAAACTATTGACATCATTAGTGTGTATGAACCCCAAGTGAGGTTGGTTGGTTAGGTGGAAGAAATATTTTGGAGGAGTTGGCAAGGTGATTCAAACAACTTCACAAAGAGGAATGTTTCTTCTTATTTAAGGGCATCGAAATTCTCTTGGTGAAAAGGATAAAATGGATACAAGCATATGGGATGAAATGGCTAATGGGAAAGTAATGAAGAAAATATATCTTTGATTTTGTTGTGGCTTATGATCCTATGGTTGCTAGCATTTTCTTTTCCAAGAAAAGGGTCTTTCATCACATATTTGGCTCATTATTGCCAAGGTAATGGTTGATTCAGTGAAGACTTCGATTGATTATTTTATCATGAGAAGAAGGGTATTATAAAAAACTTTAAAACAATTCCTGAGTAAATCTTGAGAAAAAATATCACTAATTGGTTTTTGCTAGAATATGTTGGAATATATGATTAGAATATACTTTTGGATATACTATATTATTTTTTTGTAAGGGTAGTTTTGTATTTTTAATATTTGTTCATAACTCTATGTATACATATAAACAGACCCAATTCTTGTGTGGGGTTTTTCTTATATTTTCTTATTCCATTGCCTTGATGTGGTATTAGAGCCAAAGGTGCCAAAACCTAGCAACTATTACCAGTGACCTCCATCCCCACTAATCATGGCACCTCTTCCGTCTTAATAGAACCCCATATTAATTTCTTTGATATTCATTCCTTTCCATCATATCACATCATAGGATTCTTCCAAACAAACCCTAGTTCGCTGCCTCAATCCCTTGATTCATCACACCAAATTCATTTTGCTCAGATTTTTTGTACTCATGAGGGTTGATTCATGCTAAGCAAGATTTTATTGTGCTTTTTGGTGAGTTCAAATCAATTCTAGTGTTTGATTGGATGTTCATGATTTGTCTATGGTATTCTTTGACTTCTCTATGCTATTCTTCAAGTTTTCAGTACTTTGCTCTTCGAGTTGCCATTGTGTGGTGTTCTCTTTGTGATTCTGTTCTTTGAGTTCCCATAATGTGGATTTCGGGACTTTGGTTTGATGGTTGCTGTGGGGTGCTTTCTGGTCTTACGACTTCCAGGGTTACGCAGAGCATTAGCTGGGAATTCTATTGTCTTTTGATTTTCTATCTTGGTTGGGACTTTTAATCAAATCAATTATCAACCTATGATTCGAGCAATTGTCCTTTGACTTCAAATGGTGACTATTTTGGTATATGGTGTTCTCTGTACGAGTTTTGTTTGCAAGGTCATTATGATTCTTTTGTTGTGGACTAGTGTCTTGCTGTTTTTTATTGGGACCTCTCCACTAGGATTTCTGATTGTGTTTCTCATAGTGATAGTTGTCGGTACATCGCTATTAATGTTAAATCCTCATGGATCCTGAACCCGTATCATGTGCTTTTGATGGCAGACACAATAGTGGATGATTGATTTGGTTTTTTTGTAGTATTGTTGGTCATACATGCAACAAGGGCTGGCAATTACATGGGAAGCCTGCTACAATTTCTAATCATATTTTTACTACGCCTACTCAATCCAATAACCACAACTGCTGTCTCTCAGTATCTTCTCGGACTTGTATTATTGACTTTGGTACATCTAATCATGGCTTGGTTCATAAATATCTTGCCTAATTACTGACTATGATCTGTTGTTTCTAACATTATTTTAGCTAATGACTCCTTTGCAAAAATTAAGGGTGTTGCCTTTCTTTTTTTGACATGGACTTTGTGCCACTCATAAGTTCGTTGCCAAATTTTTCATTCAATCTACTATCAATTATTAAGTTTACTCAACAATATAGTTACTGTGAAGTATTCTGCTCCACCTATTTTGAATTTCATGTCATTTCTCTGTGGAGGGCTGTTGGTAAAAATCGTCATGAATCAGGAGGCCTTTACTTGTTTGTTGCGGACCTAATTGTATTATTTGCTTTAGTGCCACTTCTTTGCCTCTTGTTCTTCATTATAAGCTGGGTCATTATATCTTTTTCTAGTCCAAAAAAGTTGTCTAGCTCTAACATTTGTTATTGACTTTTTATGTGAGTTATATTTGTTTTCAAATATCATCATAGGCCATATTCCCCTTAAATAAACCCATGCCTCTGCCTTTTTTATACAGTACACTTGGATATTTGGGGGCCGTGTCTAAAATTTCATCTAAGATGGGAGTCACCCTAAAGTGTTGTTGGATTGCATGCATACATTTGTTACATAATGTGTTTACTTTGTTACCTTTATTTATACTATTTATGAATTATTTGTCTATGCTTGATGAAAAATTATTCTGAGTTATACTCCATTTGTTGTGTTCTATATTGAAATTAAAACCAAATTTTCTACTTCTACACTTATTTTGCAGAGTGACCATCGCCATTACTATTTTTTGCTGCTTTTTCATCATTTGTATCCTGGCAAGGGATTCTTCTAACTCATCTTGTCCTAATACACCCTAGTAAGACGGAGTGGCTAAGAGTAAGAATTGACACTTGATGGAGGTTACTAGAGCTCTTTTATTGTAAATGAGAGTTCCAAAGACTTTTTATAGTGATGTAGTGTTGATAACTTATTATCTTACTAATCAGACGCTGTCAGTTGTTCTTCAATGGAAGATTCCTTATTTTGTGTTATTTTATGGCAAGCCATTACATTTTGTTTTCACAAGGATTTTCTGTTGTTTATGTCCACAATATTTGGTATTAGGTAATCAAACTTGATCGCAAGTCTCTGTAATGTATTTTTCTTAGATATTATCTCACTCTGAAGGGACATGGCCTTTAGATACCAAGTTGACTTTTTCATTAGGCTCTTCATTTCATTAATTGCTAATCACTGACCTTTACAGCAGTTACATATATGTCTTCTTACATGGTGATTTTCAAGAGGATATTTATTTGGAGTGATCTCTAGAGCTCATCGTTCAGGCGGCGTTAATATGGACTCCTTTTTTTGAAAGGGATCATCGCCTAGCAGATTTAGGAGGTTTTGTCAACTTAATTAAAAAACTAAGTTTTATTCGAGATCATCTTGTAGATTAAGGATGAAAGCTTAGGTCATCATTTTGTTCACTACTTGAGCTCACCTATAGCCTGGGTTCAATCCCCATCAACTACAGCCTGGGTGGGGGATGCGGCTATTTTAATCACAAGGAAATGGACAACGGAATAGTGAAATAAGATAGAATTTGTCAATTCTTTAACACTCAGTATCCTTAAGTGCAGCTGCCACCTTAAAGGCCTTTTCAGCTGAGAATCTATCTAAACAGACTAACACTTGCAGCTTATCTCAGTTAACAACTCCCACGATTCTTGCAACAGCCTAACAGTCTTTCAAACAGTTGACTAAGTCTGACTCTGTTATGGTGTTCTGCTGTTGCTGTTGCAGCCTTCTTTGTTTTGCACTGCTTCCTTCTGTTGCCAATGCAGCTGCTATTCTGTTTTCCCTACTGCACTTGCATTAATTCATGACAGAATAATGGTTAGGGAGTTATAGTAGGGTTTCCTCATCTCATGCTAGTCATCTTACTGCAATTGTTACATATCTATCTTTTTGCAGCAGGTTACATCATGCACCCTTTCCCGCTTTGCAGAAATGTACTTATAAATCATTGTGATGAACAACACTTCTTTAACATGGAATGAATGCAAAATCCTTGCAGGCAATGCTACGTTGTGATCTTCCTTTCTACATGGTCCCCTTTACTACAAGAGACATCATATTTCAAAAACCTGAGGTTTGTATTAATGCTTTTAGTGTGTGAAAATGTGAATTTTTGTTTCCTCTTTTTTTTTTCTCTGTATTATTGCTAGCAGTATCGTTTGACAAACTAACAAGTTTAGAATAACACGGCTCTGGCAACAATTCATAATTGCTTAATTGAGGAGTATATGCAAGCTTTAACAACTTGTATTCAAGGTTGCTTGATGGTTCGTGAAAGTTTGCGCTCAACTGTCTGTAAACTGGCACAGCTCAAACTTAAGAACTAGCCTAAGTAAGTTTGTGAACAAACTCCCAAACACACTCCTGAGCAAGGATCTTCAGTTGCAGTCAACAAGCTCTAAATTAGTAAGCACCAAGAGGTGAGAAACCAGCAGCACACTGCAAAAGAAAGAAGTTTCAAAATAAACGAACTCTTAAGAAGCCCAAAACATTGGAATTAATCTTAAGCTAAATTGGCACTTTTTTCCAGAGTTGTTACATTACATACAGTGATGGTCTTCATTCTTCCAACTTTCTAAATTCATGTACGAATCGTGAAAACCCAAATTTCTGATATTAGTTTCTTTAATGATTGTTATGTATCTTGTTGGGATTTATGAAACTTCGTTTGAGGCATATTTGAAGGCTATTAACAGGCCTATGAGCTCTAGATCAGATGATAACATCCCCTCTCCCCATTTTAGTGGGTGGAACTCAAGGCCAATCTCTTTCTTCGTAGGTTTTGTCCTACATCAATTTAGGGTATACCAACACACTTTTTGAATACCTTCCATTTCAATATTTTTTGGGTGAGATCCATGTTTGCCAAGGTAAGCTTGATCTGCACCGATAGAATGGGGGATTATCTCAAGTGGACTTAATTTATATGTGATTGTTAAATTTTACAAATTTAGTTGGATGGTTGCAGGACAATGGAGAAAAGTTCACCAGCCTGTTGTCAGCGATGAGTGCGTATGCAGAAGGTTTTTCAGCAGATCCCATAATCCGAAGGGCTCTCTACCTGTGGAAGAAACTCAAGAGAACACAGTGATCAAAGCATTTTCTTGTTCAGGCCACGTTGCTGGTAAATCAGATGCTGAAGAGAGCTCACTTCATGTGTTGTGTACCGTATGCAACTAATCTACTGCTCTTATTTCGGTATGTGAGGAGTCTTTTTCATATTACTCGTCTGTTTGTGCCCTGGATCCATAATTATTTATCAAGGCAATCTTAGTTACAACAACGGATGCCAACTCCGAGGACACGTTTCGTAGACTGTTTCATTGCCAAATTTTGGATAAGGAATTGATTAGGGTAGCATGTTGGCAATGATTGAGGTAGGGGAAGATCTCCATTTCTGCATTATTCGCAAGGCTAGATTAAGCTCTCATAGATGGGTTTTCTGTGGTGCTACAAAAATTAATTACTTTTGTAGGATCAATTAATTTTTTAAAAAAATATATATATGTAGAGACTAAAAAAATGGAAAAAGAAGTTAAGGGAAGCTGAGTATAGAGCATATAATATGTTATAAACAAAGTGAGGATCTAATGGAGCGGAGAGTGACATAAAAATTGGCCAGAGGCAGAGAAAGGAGTATAGATTCAGGTGTATATAAGATTAAGATGATCAAAATATTAGTAGAAAGAAGATGACAGAAGGGGAAAATGCTATAATTATTTTAGTAAACTCTTCAATGAAAATAGAATAGAAGCCCTAATTTTGAAGTACAGGAGGGAGAAAATGAGCAAGAAGTTTAAAGAAGTCGACAGTATCAGAATTGCTGAATGTGAAAGATTTAAAACTCAATTGGACCAGATAAAACATGTTTGATAAATAAATTAATTAATTAGCTTATTTAATGTAATTTTAAGAAATAAGATAATTTTATACAAGTAAGGGAGTTGTATATTAGGTATGCTAATATATATCTCTAAAATTGACGAAAGAAATAGGAAAAGATAAATATTAGGTATGCTATACTATGGATTAGGAAGTTGGATTCTTGAACAAAAATATTTATAAAAAGTAAGTATTATAGAGATAAAAATATTAAAATAAATTATTATAGTTACGCTAAAAATAAGAAATAATAATATCAGTTAATAATGTTTAAAGGTTACGCATAAAACAAAAGAAGAGAAAATGGTATTTAAGATATTTGGATACTAAAACGATAGTCAAAATAAAACACTTATAAAAACAATATGAATTAGTTACGATTTGAAGAAAAAATAAAGACACAGATTTAGAAAAGTTTTCCTATTATTATATGATATGACAAGAAAATAAATGAAAAAGTAAATTCACAACAAACTTCACTTTATACGGTTTAAAATTAATCATTTTAACATACTTTTGTACTTACCTTTTTTCTATCTTGAAGAAAATAGGGTAAATTTTAAAATTTTTTTTGTAAATTATTAAATATTATTTTTATATGATGATCATATTCGCATCTTATAATCGGTGTTCATTGATAAAAATTGTTGGAATCAATCTATCTAAACATTGTCACACAAAATCAAAAGTAAATATCTACAAAGATCGAATATTAAAAAGAAAATATGAATTTTAGGTGAAAAGTGCTTTGAGAATTATAGAAAAAATACTGGACTTAGGACCCCTAATATATTTTCTATATGCATGTTTGGTTACAATAAATCTATCCAAAATCGCCTTTAGTTTCATCTGATCAAGCATGAATGATAAGAAAGTAAATGAAATAAAATCATTGGTAAAAATATTTTAAATAATGACTAAAATAATATTCTCTAGAATAATAAATATTTTGAAACCTAATAATTGTCAAGGCGTCTTCCTTCTTCCTTTCTCTTTCTTCTTTCAATTCAGCTCTCAAAAGGCTTTTGAAATGGCTCACATAAATGCTCCAAAATGGAACAAGACACTTAAAATCATATTTATCATTTAAATACCAAGAGAAAAACTATTGTGTTGCACATACATCACTCGTACATGCTTTAAGTGCAATCATTCTATCTAACCCATGTATGTGTGTGCCTATCGATTGTGCATATTTTTTTTTCTAAGTTTTACGCATGCATCTATCAAGTATATAACAACTGCAATTCAGTGATAACAAAAACAAATACATACAAAAGGGTGTATAACTCATAAGGGAGTAACATATTCCAACATCATTTTTCTCACAATGTTGTGAGGCCATCACTATCCTAATAATATCCTGACGCACATTAAACTTTTCTTATTGTACTGTTTTATTTATCATAACCGATTTGTTATTATCAGTCTTAACTTTATCAAACGTCAACAACTTTGAATCATGAGTATTTCTCGCTCACTAATCTCTTACATCAATGTGTTTCGATTTAAAATAAAATTATCTGCTATTGCAAAGATGATTGACAATTTATTTATCATAAAGCAACATGTATTGGTCATATTTGAAGTCGAGTTATTGAATGAACTTCTCATCAATAATATTTTGTTACTAGCTTTCGCCACTATAATGAATTCAACTTCTGATACTATAAAGCATAACATATTTTTACAATTTTGATTGCTTAGATATATTTTCTCCCAAAAACTTAATCAAATATTCCAAAGTAGGCTTTTAAGAATCATTATAAGCCTAACCAAAATAGGCCTTTTGTTGCAAAAGTATAAGCGCATTCTCGAAGTTTCCTTGAGAAATGTAACTATCCAATTCACAATGATCATATGCTCCTTTTTAGAATAAAAAAATGAACCGACTAGTGGTTTTAAACGTATGAGCAATATTAAGTCGTGTACATATCATAGCATGTATCAAACCATCAACATTGAAGCATAAGAAACACATTTCTTGTTAGGCTTCTATTCCTCCGAAAAGAATTCATTTGGTGCTTAATTCAAAGTGAATAGTAAAAGGAGTACTAATCAGCTTAGAATTATCTATATTGAATCTTTGAAGCACTTTTTAAATGTAACTCTTTTGAGACATCAACAATTTCTTCTACAAGTCATAACAAATTCTTATACTAAGAGTTTACTTTGTCAATCTTGTCTTTCGTGGCAACAAATTTGCTTAGCTACTTCTTTAATTTCCAATTCATGATGCATTTTGTCTTCAATAAGGATATCATCATCATAGAGTAAGAGGATAATAAAATCTCATTCCGAGAGCCTTTATTTAAATACGTAACGATCTAATGTAATTTTCTAGTAGCCTTCATCTACCATAATTGATTCAAACTTTTTGTACCATTTTATGTAGACTTGCTTTACTCTGTAAAGATTCTTCTTCAAGCGGCACACGATGTGCTCCTTTCCCCTAACTTTAAATTCCTTTGGTTGATCATTGTAGATTTTCTTTTCAAAATGACTGTAAAGAAATATTATCCATACAACTAGTTACTTCATTTTAAGATTTAGACACTTGTCTAATCCAAGAATTTGAATGGAGGACATTTTTACCATGAAAGAAAAGATCTCCTCAAAATTGATGTCATTCCTTTCATTAAACAACCATCAAATCTCTCCTTGTATATTGGTTGTGATTGTTCTCATCAGACTTCAATCTAAATATCCACCTATTAATTTATTTTCTAGTGTTGTTTTATCCTTAAGGCAAATTCATGATTTCAAATGAATAATTTTCATATAAAGACTTTATGCCATCTTATATAACATCCATCTATTCTTTCTTGTGATCGTTTCCACGACGTCTTCATATTATTTGAGTTTTCTACCATCAATAAGTAATATATACTCGTCATTTGATAGGTGTGTGGATTGATGTTGACCTCTCAGCAATCATCAAAGTGAAATACTCCGTGTAAATTCAAAAATATCATGATGATATTATCTATCTTAACAAATGGAAGAATGTCATGGTCTCAATCTCCTCCTTAATCACCCTAAGTATCATTCTCAACTTCAACTGACAACAATGTCAATATCATTTGATCTATGCCACATGGTTCAATCATTGCTATGAGGATTCACCTTTCCATTTTTGCCAATTTCTTCCACGGTGCAATCATGACAACATCTCCTGGTTTAACAAAATTTTTCTCTACAAGGTAACAAAACTATTGTAAACTTGTTTTCTTCGTAACTGAGAAAAATATAATGTCATATTTTCAAGCTAACACTGACATTTCATCTCTAGGAACATAACAAATGACTTATAGCCAAACATGCCCATGTGACTATAAGATCCTCACTGAATACTATCTTGTTGGAAACTTCACCATTTAATAGAAATGCTGGGCAAAAAGATTAATAATATAGTCATAACGTTCAAAACTTCCTCCCAAAAAGAATTAGCCAATTTTATCTCTAAAAATACACATCGAACTCTCTCAATCAATATTCAATT